>MU227548.1:2470736-2482343 GCA_018584345.1 Thuja plicata
CATAACACAAGGATTTTAACGTGGAAACCCTGTTAAGGGAAAAACCACTGGGACCGGTACCCCAAATTTTCACTCTTCTAAAGTGAGCCCTGTTAGGAGCCAACCCTATTAAAGGTTACAAACACACAGTTAAGTGTGACTTTGTAAGAGGATTTTTATACATAGGTTTCCACTTAGTACCTGGCATCTATGCTACCATCCTTGAATCAGTCTCTAGACTGTCAATAGGCTTTATGCTAATCTTAATACCATCCTTGAATCAACCTCCTTCTTAGACTGTCAATAGGCTTTAGGTAAGACCAATGCTACTATCATGAGTCAACCTTCTGGTAATCTGTTAGGATATACCTCAATTAAAAAATACTGTTGAGTCCTACTCTATTAAGAGACTTAATGCTTCAATGGTTAAATTGAAACACAATGACCTGTTTCTAATGCAACTTTAAATTGTAGATATTCAGATCTATTTATGTACAATACCTCTCTGATCAATATATCAATTCCATTCCTTTGTTCTTTATTCTTTCTGCTCTGTGATTCTATACTTTACTATGTGTCGGTGTCTGCAGAATTCTTTAGCTCTCCCTTAGCTTGATTGATCATGACTGCATGAAGTTTAACCTTCATCAGTTTCTCTTTAGCATCTTCTCTCAATTCACTTCCCCATGTATCTGAGTGCATACAAAAATGAATTAAATTTGTCTCTTATATAGACATGATATTCCTTAATTCTTGGTTCTTGATTCTTGATTCTTGGCATGAAAAACAATCCAGCCAAATTGATTTATGGCTTTAACTCCTAATTTATGTTGTAGTTATCTTCTTGCTAGCTGTATAAATCATCTTTAAATCACTTAATTAATTGTGGTCAAATAAAATAAATAAAACAACCAATTAAGTCTATCCTTAAGCTCTGCCAACTAGATATTTTTTCATTTTCTGATCTCTCTATTCTATCGATTAATTTTGTAGTTCATTGCTAGTGACAACTGCTAGTTCTGTCAGTACAACTTCAGTTAGCTTTGGGATCTCCATCTGTTGGGCATCATTGGATCTTGCTCATCAGGAAACGCTGTCTTCTACTTATCGGGTATCACTATGACTTTATCTCTATCTTTACCGATGGTGTGCACTCCACAGGCGTAGTCTGTCACTTGGTGATACTTGACTTTTATGCATTTCTGAAAGCATAACCTCTATTCCATTGATTCTCTGAAGTCTTTGGCATTATGTGTATGATCATATAGATGATATCAAGTTGACATCAATGAAAATACAAACCATTAACTTATTTAATGTCTTGCATCATCTTCAACTTAACATTATCAAACATTCAATCAGTTACATGTCATCAGTTAAATCTAGATCATTCAAACTCAGTCAAAAACTTGGAAATTCACCCAATTTCACCAATTGTCATCTCTGACCTAAGATTATCATTTTCCAAAATCCATCATTTTTCAATTTCTTAAAGATCCATCAAGTCAATTTTCCTAAATCAAACCTTTCCTCCATCATTTCATCAATTCTTTATTAATCTATCCTTTCACATTTCATTAAATTCTTCCACTTTTGGCTTAGGAGTGCCATCTTAATCCTTAAAATTTAATTATCATCCAAATAAAATCAATCAAACCTTGAGGCCCTACCCTCATAATCAACATCAAATCAAAATGTGAGGCCCTACCCTCACATCCAACATCAAAACAACATCTTTGTGGCCCTGCCCTCACAATCAAAAAATCCAAGTGTTGTTCCTAGTCCTAAAATTGCCTCTCAAATTTGACATATTTCATCCTCATTTTTCTATCTTAAATCATCCACAATCTAGCTTCATTTTCTTTCTCCATCTATCTACATCATCTTCAACATCTCTTCATCCAGTCTCATCATTCTTCCTTGATCCAATCTAATCACATTATCATCATTCTAATCCAATCCAAACCCCTCATCTAGGAATCATGAATATGGATTGGTTTCAAAAAATGGTTAAGGAACATCAAGCATATATGTCAAGTCCCATCTCTCAAACCGTACCTCCAAATCAACCAATCTCTCGACCAAATCCATCCAACACATACATGCTTCATAATAACCCAACTCCAACCTATTTATATCCCTCATCCCAACCAACTTACCAAGTCAATTCTATAACTCCACATCCATCTACCATATCCCCATCTAGTCTACTTCAACAAATTGCATTCAATCCCAATCTATTTCACATTTCTTATCATCCCTATATGGGTGACAAGGGAGAACCATCTTATTATTTGTCACCCACATATCCCCCTCATACCTCATTAATACCTCTATCTTCTTCCATAGTCATATCCCAAGCTCCACATTTCCACAATAACACTACTAACTACATCCATAATCCAAATCCTCCATCCCCTTATCCTCCAACCCATTTTCCAATCCATAATCCTAGTCCTCCAGTTCCTTCAATCCATCACCATAACCCCTATGCTATTACTAATCCACCATCCACTCTATCCTACCTTTCTCCTCCATCCCCTCCATCTTATCCCAATATACCATCTTCCATTTCTACCTATACTAACACAAACCCCCCTCCCCATTCCACCTACATATCTTAATCCACTTCATATTCCATACCCCAATCCCTCACTCTTCCCCCATCAGTTAGTCAATCTAGTTCAAAAGTCACCTCCATGCCTACTTATGTGAACTATCTAGCCATGTCATCTCCTACACTTGTTTGTCAACCATCGTTTATTCAACCAAGTTTGAAATCCACTACTACACCTTCATCCATAAACTATCCTAGTTTCCCACCATCTACATCTGTTAACCATCCACCCCAACCTCAAACACGCAAATCTCTAAGGACCTTCACAAGGAATCCAACAAAAAATCCCTCTCCTAAGGTTGATGAGTCATTTCATCTCAATATCTCAAATGAATCCACTAATGATGAGGCTCATCCATCTCCCACATCTATCATTTCCCTTCAAACTACCATACTTATCAATCCTCTTCCATGTCCTAATAGTCAATCTCCCATCCTACCATCCATCCCCTCCATCTGAAGAATCCATCCCTACATCCCCATCACATCATCCAAACCAATCCAATCATGTCAAGATCTTGTCCAAAATCATGTTGAAACATCCATTGACTTGAAGGAAGATTGTATCATTCCATCCACTATATCACAAGTTCCTCCCATCCCACTTCCTCCATTACATGAACTATTTATTCCATCAAATCCATCTCATGATCCATTTCCATCTTGTTATCACTTTTTCCTGTAGAATCAATATATAACAGTAAATACTTGACTCTTTAATTCCCAATTCGGATTCATACATGGAAAAGGCTAATTAACAAGGACACAATTCCTTCTACACTTTGGTCTCCACAAACCCAGGAAGGTGCACCTTCAACATACTACTGACTTTCAGAAAATCTGACAGTGGATCAAGGATTCATGATCCTTCTTCTTTTTAGGCCACTGGCCCAAGAAGGATAACCTATATATTCTCTCTTCAGGGAATCACTAAGATGAATTTTACTCAAGACAATTATCTAGACATGTGTACTTTAGATAACAGAAAGTAAAGATTGATTAATATTTGATTGATATGATGATAATGACTACTTATCAGAACTTGACCAGTGCCTAATCTTGGGCCATAGAGTCACAGTGAAACATACATCTACCAGAGGCAATTAATTGAAACACAAATAAAACTTTAGATAGAATTCCTTACAAACTATCCTCTCACTCTCAAACCCCTGTATCAAATTCATGCATAAACCCTATCCCTCTAGAATCATTTACAAGATTTAAACCCTCCTTCAAAGAAACTTACAAATAACAACAAAGTTACCTAATAACTAGTACATTTAAAATACCTTACAGATTAAACATACAAGAGTTGAATGCAAATGCAAAAAGACATTAATCATTTGAGACTGGAAATTCCATTATATTTTATTAATAATCTTGATTTCAATACATCCAAATTGACTCAATGCTTAAGAAACTTAGACACCATTCAAAAATATGCCTTGTAGCTTTGATTTTACTATCCTTTACAATATGTTAATATTTTCTACTTATAGCCAGCACTAGTCATCTTGGAATCCTTAAAGATCAAGGATGCAACAAGCTTCAGATGACTAGGATAAAAGACAAAACTTAGAGTACAATAGGACAAAATAACAAGTGGATAGAATAACCACTTTTGTTACAAGATATTCCAACAAATTCTTCATCCTTCATCCGCATGGTGATTGTATTTGCCTTATATTTGCTTGGGGACATCCATCTGGAATCTGTTGTCTTTAATGCTGGTGATGTAGGATCTCCACTGTCAACTATATCAGTTGCTCAGTTGGGCTTTATCATCCACCTACATTTTATCACCTTCCCCTGGATCAACTATCATGTACCTGTCCTTCCAAGAAGTGTACACTTCATCACTTGGCCAATTTAAGCCAAGGAATTCATTTTTCTTGTTGTTGATCTCACCCCAGCTGACACTTGCCTTCTTAACCTCTTCTTTCTAGAACTCAAAAAATTCTCTGGCTCTGCCAATGATTTTTATGGTTTGAATGAACAAATTCATGCTTTCCAAAGTAATAATGCTATGTGTCCTAGCGGTTATTAATTCTTTCACTTGTCTTAACCATAATGCTTCATTCTTCATATCAACATACTTTTTGAAAAGTTTTGGATATACCTCAAACTTGTCCTTTGAAAACTCTCTCTTCAACATCTCTACCCTTTGATGAGGGTGTTTCTTTTGATATCAAGCTCTGTCATCATATTTAGGCATTTACGAGTATTAGTTAAAACAATATCAATAATACCTTCTTGTTTAGATATGGAATGAAATGACTTTACTTCACTCTTTTTCATTTTCCATCTGTCCATAATCAGATCCCATTGATCCTTGTCTGCATCATGTTTACTTATTATGCTAATAATTCTTTTTCCTAGCAAATAAAGATCAGCCTATTTTTCCTCCTTAGCACACCTTGATAGGTTAGAGTATATCTTATAAGAGTATCTCTTTTTAACCCATTCTTTTTCTTCTTTATATGCTGCAGACTCTTCAATATATTTCTTACTAAGTTATTCTAATCTTGTCTTTTCAGCAACCAATCTATCTCTTTCCCTCTCCACAAATTCTATAGTAGCAAGGCTTGATGCCATAGGAGAAGGAGGATAAGTGATATATGGACTGGATGATGAAGGTTGATGAGGATCTTGAGTGATCATCCTCTGAGGCACAAATTGTGTTGTTTGTTTCCCCTTGAGGAATGTAATTCTATCATCTTTTTGCAGAGATTTAACCTTCTCATCATTGTAATCTTTCAGAAAAAATTCATATTTTTGGGTTAAGTTCTTAAAAGCATCCTCTTGCTTCTCAACTACTTTCAAGCTCTATTAGCACTCTGTTAAGAAAGGTTATATTTCTCCACACCTGAGGTATCTGAAACTCTCTCTATAATGAGGCTACCTATATCCTTAGCATGATCATCTTCATTTGTTCTCTTTTTACTCTTCTTCTTTAAGGACCAAATTGCTAATGGTGCATGATCCTCACTAAACTGGGCACCAATTTGTGTTCTACTAGTGTGCAATGGCTTAGCTTCCTTTCTGACAACATAAAAAACAATGGCATCAACCAAATCCAATTGGGGTAGGATAAGGACTCCTTTCTTTCTCACCAACTCTCTGCCTTCTTCAAGGGTTATTTTTCCAAATTTGGTCATTAATTCTTGTTTGACCTCTTTTTCAATGTCTTCCTTGCTCTGATTTGGCTGAGCTTCTTGCAAATTATGGCATTTATCCTTGAACTCATCAATATGAGTTCTCCATAGGAATTGAACAAAGGCTCCAACCTTAACAAAATTATCATCTGATAGAAATTCTTCACTGGCCTATTTGGTTACAGGGTCAAACTCATTTCCTACAAACTGTGCCATTGTGAGATCCAGAGTTGTATGCCTGGGTGCCTCTGGCACTCCTTGTAGCTCTTTTTCTGTAACAAAAACTTGACCTGTGTTTCCTATTTGGACCAATTTCTATAAAATAGCTTGGTCATCCATTTATAGAGGGGACTGGGAAGGGGATTATAACTCACTTACTTTCTCTTTTCCCTCCATTTTATGTCTCTTGGGAGAGGGAATTGTTTTAGAACTAGAATCTACTGGCCTCTTTCCTTTCTGATCAGATGATTTGTCAATCTTGGGCATAATTTTACTATACCCTCTTCTTTTATAAACTACATAATTTCCTGGTGGGACTACCCTTCCCTGTTTAAGTTTTGTTAGAATAGCCTTAGCTTTTTCTGGCTAGGTTTCTATCACTTCATTTTTCTTCTAATTGAGAGTCTGCATGATAACTTCAAACATTGTCATAAGGGACTAAATATTTTTGGCCCAGGGTGAAAAATCCTTCAAAGGATCATATGACTTTTCAAAATTGTGGAAAAAATCTAAAGACTTCTTATACACTAGCCATTTTTCTTTCCTGATCTCCTGATCATTTAGATCAAAAACATTTCTTATAATGTCCTCCAAGAAATTGAATTGGTGTTCTAGTGCTAGGCACTTGGCTCTTTTCCTCAACATGTCCATGATGAAACCTTCATTATCTACACTCTTGGACAAAGATGTTTCTAGATGGTAGGGCTCAAAATATTTATCAAATTGTGTCCATCCACCTTTTGTAATGATGAAATAGTGGGATCAAAATATTTAGCAAATTGTGTCCATCCACCTTTTGTGATGATGAAATGGTGGGCTCTTGTGAGGATAGGGAAGATACTTCCCTTCATCTTTCCTATCAAGGCTTCTTCCTAAAATCCACCCATCTGCCTCATAATTTCTTTTATGCCAATTTTCAAAGGTACTCTATAAGGAATAACACTGGGGGTTCCCCTGAATCCATAAACCCTGATAACTGTAGAGACTGCGTACAAAATGAGATCTCCCCAATTGTGGAAAATTTTCAATTCTGGGGCATGCTCCAGAGGCCTTAATAATCTCATCATATCTATGTGGATCCAAGGATTTTGTTTGAATAATAGTGACTTAAGCCTAGCAGAAAAAACTCTATCAAAATATACATAGTTGGATTCTTTTCTATCTCAGGATAGATCAGCACTCCACAATTGGACATGCAAATCCCCATCATCCTAAAATTTGGAGAGTTCCATTTCCTCCTTAAATAAATCAAAACTATAAAATAGAAACATGTACATCATAAGAGAATACTACCCCATTGGCTTGAGTATATTTCTATCTTTGATGCCTATTAAACCTTCATGCATTTGTTCAGCAATATAAGAAGCATAATAAAAAACTGCTGACATGTGAGGGTGCAAAATCTGAACCACCATAAGCATGATGTGAATTGGCATTGTTGCTTCTTCATCTTCTCCTAAAACTAGGCACAAGGCACTATACATTTTCCTAGCTTTACTATTGAAATAATCTAGTTTGAATGGCTCTTGTGTGTTTGGCCCCACAACAATCAAATCCCTTATTTTATTAAAGTACCCTTTCAAAGTGTCATTCCTATAATAATCCTTCTAAGTCTAGAAAACCTCCTTAAATTAATTGAAATCAATATCATCCATTTGGATTGATGAGTCACTTAATTTGAAAATTCTTTTGATTTCATCGGCTGTGACAGTCAACAACACGTTTCTCTTTGTATCGCTTACAACCCTGGATACTCTGTCATATGTGTTGGCTATCAAAGTGAACAGATCTCTATCCCTAAATACCTCAGGTATTATCAATTTTCCCACATCTAAATCCCATATGTTACAATCTGGGGAAGGAGCGTTTCTCTAGCTATAAGCAGTTTTAAACAAATTCAAACCATTTGTACTGGTTTTGACATCCTTGGCCCACCTACCTGAGTCATATAAATCCTCTCCTACTCTGAAATGGGGATGTGTTGGAACAATTTTCTTGATCTGGGTAGCATCACCCATGGACACACTCAACTATTGTAAAAGGTCTTCTCTCACATTTCTTTTTGATATTCCATTTCTCAAGAGAATTCAATCCTAGGGGCCATTTTTGAACCTAGGGCCTTTTAATGCGATGATATTCAGATTGAAAAAATAATTCTGGGAGCTTTTCAAATTTCAAACCTTACTAGAAGCATGAATTTCTACTGTATAAGAGATTACTTACCCATTCTGCAATTTTGTCACAAGGAGCTCAATGTCACTGTAATTCTTTTCTTTGCTTGAATGATTGTGAGGAATTATAGCGGGTTTAATTTTAAGTGAAGAATTATATGGCCTCAATCAAATTAGTCTTTCGCATTGAATTCAACTGAAGTGGCCACATGTTCTACAATCAATTTTCCTATTTCAAAACTCGTGGCTTAATGGCTCACTGATGCTCATTTTAATAACTTTGAATCTGGACCGTAGATCTCAAATGACATCTCCTTCATCTAATGGCTCTCATCTTTTTTTAGAAATAACTGTTCATCTGGGACACGTGTCAACATGACTTGATCGCTTAAATGCTAGATCTTGTTCACTTTTCCTTTAAGTGATCAAGTCAACCATCTGAGTCACCTTAACTTGGCTGTAAATTATTTTGCCTTGAGTTTACTGATCGTGGCTACAGTGTCATACACTTGGACACATGTCAACATGGCTTAATGACTTAATCGCTAGATGTTGATCACTTTTTCTTTAAGCCATTAGTCAAGCTGTCTGATCTTTTCAAACTTGAAATCTCTATAACATGATCTCTACACTATACCAGACCCACTAGGACATGTGGCGTCATGGCTTAATTGTTTAAGTGATAGATTTTGATTAGTTTCTCTTTAAGTGATTAAGTGAGCCGTTAGATCTTCAACCAATTCTCCACCCTTTAACCTGTGATCAACTTCACCTTTAGTGGAATACACATCATCAATTGGGACACACATCAGCACCACTTAATGGCTTAGATGCTAGATCTCATGCATCGTTGACATAAGCCATTAAGTTATCCATCGGATCAGAATCAAACTGTCTATACTTTAATCAATGCCTACTTAGAAAACCCGAGTCCAGCAACTGCCACATGTCAACACCGCTTAATCGATTAACCGATAGATGTCAAGCATCTTTCCTTTAAGCAATTAAGCCAACCATTAGATCTTTCTTAGCTTTAATCTCATTTATACTTCCTATGACAGGACCCACATCATTCCTTTTGACACGCATCACTCAGACTTAATCACTTATATGATAGATTGCGATCACTTTGGAATTAAGCGATTAAGTCTACCGTCCGATGAAGTAAGACTTGCCTACTGATTAACTAAGAGCCTTTCTAATCATTAGACCCACCAAAGACATGTGGTATCATAGCTTAATGTCTTAACTGATAGATGTCATTTACTTTGGGAATAAGCCATTAAGAGGGCCATTAGATTAAAACAAACTTGCTCGATAGATAATGAAAATAATTAAAACATAAGCAGATTCTGAAACTTAGGGAATAATACAGGACCACAATGTTAGGACCAACAACTTAATGAATAAGACCATCTTAAAAGGAACCCATTTGAGACATGAACTTAAGTGACAAAAAGTAACATGAAATTAGAACCAATTTGATGCTTAGGGTTTTATGACCAAAATTTATACTTTGAAGGATGAGACAAGGGTTTTTGGGTATTTTAGCTAGGTTAAGGGCTTAAACAATATCTGCAAAATAATGAGAACAATTTCAACCATGATTTTAAACCCTTTGAGCATGAACATGAAATATTACCAACAATGGCTCTCTTTGAGGATGCTTAAACACAAGATTCTAGCGAGAACTACAGATCTCTAGAAAGGCAGACCAAAACTGCACTAACCTAAAGATGGAAACAAACACACAATAGAAACAAACACACCTGTACATATGACACAAAACTACTATGCATGGAACAAAAGATCTAATTTAAGAAATTTTTTAGGAATTTTCCACGCACTGGCAATTCCTGTTCTTCATCATCCATATTCTTAAGGAAATATGAATCCTTTCCAAAAATTTGAGATATGACAAAAGGCCCCATCCATAGTGACTCAAATTTTGTATGCTTGTCTTTGTCTTCAGCCCTGGTATTCCATTGCAACATAAAATCACCAGGCTGAAACTTTCTTTCATGTGCCCTTTTGTCAAAGAGATATTTCATTTTTTTCTTTAATTTGACATTTTCCCTCTGGCTTTCTCTCCTTATTTCATCCAATTCTACCAACTGAACCATTCTTTCTTCCATAGGTTCAGAGATCTCAATCTCTTCATCTTGGATAAATTTATAGAATGGAAGAAAATTATTGATAGGCATTCTTGATTGGACACCATATACCAACTCAAAAGGAGACTTTCTAGTGGCCTTTTTGACAGTGATTCTGTCTGCCCAAAGGGCAAGTTTTAATTTCATATGCCAGACTCTTTTATTTCCTTCCAGGGTCTTTTTCAAAATTTGTAAGATGTTTTTGTTGCTGGATTATTCTTGACCATTGGCTTGAGGATGGTATGGGGATGAATAAGACATGACAATTCCCATATCAGAGTAGAAATCAGTAAATTCTTCAGACCTGAAATGCATGGCATTATCCATTACCAATTTGAAGGGGACACCAAATCTAGTGATCACATTGTCCATCAAGAAATCAATGACCATTGTGCTTGTTGCTCTTTTGGTTGAAATTGCCTCTACCCATTTTGTGAAATAATTAGTTACCAACAGAATCCAAGTATGGCCTCCACTTTATTTTTTAGAAAATTCTCCTATGAAGTCCATTCCTCACATAGAAAATGGGGCTTCTACCACTACAAGATTCAATAGTAAGGCCCCTAAAAAATTTAATTTTCTTGAGAATCTCTGACATGGCACACATTTTCTGACAAATATATATGCATCTTGGAACAAACAAGGTCGATAGTATCCAGCTCTCAAAATTTTATGAGCTGTGGACCTAGAAAAATAGTGCCCTCCACACATTCCAGCATGCATTTCTCTCAAAATTTTCTTTGATTGTCCTTTGTCAAGACATAACAGCAGGATCCCATCTCTATTTTTCCAAAACAAATCACCATGCAATAAGACATATTTTTGAGCTAGTAATCTTAGACTCCTCCTTTGATTGTCACTCAAGTTATCTGGACACTTAGTATTCTTCAAAAAATATACAATATTAGTATACCAAGGTTGCATTTCAATACTTGTCAAGCAATTTTCATTGGTATCAACATTGTTGACTTGAACTAGGTCCAAATTTTCTTCTGTCATCAACTTTTCCAATCCTTGTCCTCTCACCAATTTTGTGATATGGATGTCCAAATCAAAATATTGAACTTTGTTTATCTATATGCATCTTTTCCCTATTGTAACACCCCCAAATTGGCACCTAATAATCCTAATCAATTTTGGTGCGTTCCTCCAATTTTCTCATCTTTGAAGTCCTATTGTACTAGGTAAATTCTTCTCCTAATTGACTTTAATTGACTGAGTTTCAAATGTAGAAAACCCAAATTTGCATAAATCTGACATTATATTTAATTCCTAAATTCTCAATGATTATTAGCTAAAAACCCCTATGATTA
>MU227548.1:2510405-2534200 GCA_018584345.1 Thuja plicata
ACCAACTTTCCCTCCATTTGCAAACACCTCAAAGCTTTTGACTTAACCAAGCTTTGATCATGATCAATTCACTCTACCCCCTACCCTTGGGAAAATGCTATAAATACAAGCAATTTCCTTTGTGTTTAAAATCCAAGAATTCAAGAGCCAGAGCATCCTTATTATAGGCATATTGAGGAGCATTTGAGAGCTTTTGAGAGAGTTTTAGCTTTTGCATTTCATTTAGCATATCATGTTCAGGAGCATTTTCTATTTTCTCTTATGATTTGGAGCATTGTTGAGCATTTTTTTTAGCATTTTGAGCATTCTAGCTAGGTTTGAGCATTTAAATTTCATACATATCTCATTCTAGGATTGTCCTTGAGAGAGATTAAGCCTGAGAGCTCTCTTAACAAATCTTGGATAGAGAACCCTGAGATGATATAGTTTGTTAGTTTCAATTCTTAGATTAACTTGTTTACCTTTCCATAGAATTGTTGCTTTCATTCTTAATTTCATGAAGGTGTATTTTCTTACACACAGAAGGAATACTTGAAAGTGATACCTGATTGGGAAATAAACAAAACTCCAACTCCTGATCCTTCCTTCGAGCATCCTCCATCAAAGTACATTTGCCATAGTCCATCTTGTTTTAACAGCAATTCATCCACAATTGGTTCAGTGTTTTTTAATTGTGGCTTAATTTCTTCCACAATGAAATTTTCCATATCAACATCTACGCAACAATTCAATTGGTCAAGTAGAACCACCTCCACCATGAAAGATGATCGAGGTTCTCTATACAGCTTGACCTCATTTCCATTATAGGGATAGTTGCATAGGATAAATCTAATTGCATCTTTCCACCCACTGCTGCTGCCCACTATCTTGATAGAAGCATACCATAATATGGTTTAGTGTCAACAACCACTATATCAATTCTTTAAGTTGCTTTAGGGAAAGAAACAATTTTCACCTCAATGTCTTTCAGTGTTCCTATCATAGGAACTTCCCTATTGTCCATAGCATACCAACTTCTAGCAAGTGTGGTGACCTGCAAGCCCAATTCCTTCATGAGATGATAAGACATCACATTTTCTATAGCTCCAGAATCAATCATGCAATTTTTTACTAAGAAATTATTAACCATTAAGGTGACATAGAATGGGTCAACATATAATGGTTCTTGGGTGATTATATTGCCAGTGCAAATATTGGAAAATTATTTTCTTTTTTCTTTTCCTTTTATTTGTGGACTATCCATTCTACTATCATTTGATGTCAAGGGTATCCCCTCTTGGTTTGGCACATACACATCATCTATCCCTATGAGAAGTGCTAAAGTAGCTTCTTTGTGCTCTCTTATTTTTAGCATCTCCATGAGTGGGACTGAAACTTTCATTTGGGTCAGAGCATGTTTCATGTCAAAAAGGGGCAATTCAGAGGACATATCACTCATTTTCCTAATTTTCTTGGATTTGTCATTCGGTATCAATTCCTCCTTTTCTTATTCATTTTTAATATGGTCAGAAGAGGGTTTTGCTTGTCTTTCAGGCTTTTCATCTTTATTTTTGTTGACATGAGAATCCACAATGACTTGAGGTGAATCCTTTTTGACATAGATAGGGGAAGGTTTACCTTTAACTGGTTGTACTATCCTATTTCTCAAATTATATGCATTTTTGGCTTGATTAATTGCTGCAACAGTCAAAGACCTTTCTTCCTCATCAGTGGGAGTTTTAAAATGAGAATGTTAGTTTTCACTTCCCACTGTGTTTATAGTTGCTTGTGAGACATTGTCAACCTGATCACTTTGGTAGGTTGGAATCTGTGATTGATATTCTAAATAAGAATTATCTTCTTTACACAAGTTATCAGAAGATGAACCATTGTCAGCAAACCATGGGTATGGTTTCTTTACTGTGAACATATTAATAGCAAGGCCTTCTTGTTCCCTTTCTTCTGTTTGATCAAACAAATCCTGGGCTACTACATACTGATAGGAAGAATGTGACATATTACAAGCATCACACCAGGGAGTGTTCTCAACATAGAAGGCACTATTCCTTTTCAAGGGATCTGGGGTTTCCTTGGTTTTTGGGTTATCTTGTCCATCAGGGACTGGCTTGCCATTATTCCAATTTGTTTTATAAGGGTAGTCTCTTAGACTAGGCTATTTGTCAAACCTTTGGTTAGTGTACTTGTTGTCACAGTACCCTCCCCTATCATTTTTATCCATTTTGGAAGCAAGGTCTTTTACTGCACTTACCAGTTTATCCATTGTATCATCTTCTTTGACATTTTTGTTGGCTGATCCCTTTTCCTTCCAAATTTTATTGTCTTCCCTCTTCCCTAATTTTCCTGATGCTCTCCTATTACTTTCAATGTCAATAGATATTTTATAAGAATCCCTTAAGGTTGTAGGTTTTAATATCTGAGTAAATAAGACATTTCTCCATCAACAAAATTTATATAAGTGGTAAGACATACTTCCTCATCTAACCTCAAAACCTGGAATAGTTTATTCATGACCTTTTGAAATCTACTATTAAAATCAGCCATACTCTCATTAGGGAACTTTTTGATGTTATTCAATTCATTCAGCAAATATCCAAAATTTACATGTTCTCATATTGTTCTCTAAAGGATTTCACAAATTCATCCCAAGATGCAATGCTATCATTAGGAAAATTTCTAAAACAATCCCTAGCATCTTCTGTTAATGATTGAACAAAAAGCTTCATAACGACATCCTCATTTTCAATTTCAAATTCAGCTATTTTATCACTAAAATCTTTCAGATGCTCTTCAAAAGTAACAACATTATTTCCTGTGAACTTGGGGATTTTATCTCTTACCTCATTGGGGATCACATTAGGGTGACCAGGAATGCCTTAAAAGAAGAGAGCTCTGTATCTATTCGTATGGAAAGGTCTCCTTTGGAAATTTCCAAGCACATTATTGTCACCTGGTCCAGTGGCTCCTCCTTGATTTTGAGTGGGTGGAGGAACACTTTGTTTGAAGTTGGAGACTTGAATGCTTGGGCCAAAACCTACATGTTGAGTATTTGCACTTGGGCCAAAGGTTTTAACATTTGAATTCAAACTAGAGGATTGCACTTTAGGATCATCTCCCTGATCATTTGGGATTGGGCCAGCAGATTGATTTTGTTGTTGTATCCCATGATTAACTATCATAGAGCTACTTGCATTAGTATTGGTAGTATCATATAGAAAAGCTATCTTCATTCTCATATCAGCTGTAGCAGCCTCTAATTGTAACTTTTTTAGCTATTTGGCTAAATCCTCTTTAGCTTTTCTAGCTTGTTCCAACTCAAGATCAACTTGATATGTTCCTACAGGAATGGTCAATTTCTATTTAGGTTCCTCTGTAGTCACACCAGCAACCTTTTTCTTACCTTTGTTGGGGGTATCTTTAGTAGTTGCCTTAAGTTTTTCATTTTGTTCAATATCATATGGGAACAATTGTCTAATGACAGGCCCTTCTTTCTCAAACTCATCCTTGTCAGGATTTGAGATTTTATTTGGGGCCTTTTTCCTTAAATCATCAAGGTCACCAAATAATTCTCGATTCAAACCTTCAACCTCTTGACTTAGGATTTTAGCCTTGAGGTAATTTATTCTAGTCTCAGCTAAGAGCTCTTCTCTTTCCACTAGTAAGTCATATAGCTTTTGTACACATTTGTTCTCTGCTTCAGCTATTTCCTTTTCTTGTTCTTTCTTTCTCCTTCTTAAAGCCAGAACCTCATCCTGCAACTTATCAGAATATATGATGTTGTTTCAACAACATAAGTCTCTTCTGGTGGACCAATATTTTCCTCTGCAGGGAATAAACCTATATCAATATTTTCTCCATCTCTGAAGGGATCAAAGTTTGCATTAGCTCTATAAGTGTTAATTGGTCCCATGGGTCCTTCATCGTCAGATGAAGATGACTTTCTTTTTGGAGCGGGAGTCTCCATCTTTCCCTTAGAGGTATGTTGAGAATCATGTGTGGATATACCTCTCTTGGACCATTTTTTCCTTTGCGGTGTATGGAGCTCTTCTCCAACATCCTTTTCAGGATTTTCTCTGAAATAGGATCTAGTATTCCTTTGTCGACTCATCTTTCAGAATAGACAAATATACTCAATATGTTTAATGTGCAACACTGGAGTACATAGAGGTTAGAGTTGCCACCTCTTTTCAGAGGACAAATATATAAAATGATTGAGCAACTTGTCCTAACTTACGTTTTCTTTTACAACAATAAGTCCGAATGAAACTTGAAAGCAATGTTTCTTGATAAATTATCACCTGGTAATCTCAAGAAAATGATTATTTGCTATCTGTATCACTGGAAATCTTCTCAACTCTGCAACTTCTCTTTGAAAAACACACACTATATTAAATCAGAGACTTTGCAGTCACCAGTCAGTCTATTTGAAACAAGATCTATATCATTTTTAGGACCAAAACCTTCAAACATTGTGTAATGAAAGATAACCAGAATAAAATTTCTTTTATGATTATGAGGAACAACAGACTTATTCTCAATATTGCAAGGACTAATTCTTTCAAGAACATCACTCTAGTCCATCTTGTTTTAACAGCAATTCATCCATAATTGGGTCAGTGTTTTTTAATTGTGGCTTAATTTCTTCCACAGTGAAATTTTCCATATCAACATCTATGCAAAAATTCAATTGGTCAAGTAGAACCACCTCCACCATGACAGATGATTGAGGTTCTCTGTATAGCTTGACCTCATTTCCATTACAGGGATAGTTGCATAGGATAAATCTAATTGCATCTTTTCACCCACTGCTGCTACCCACTATCTTGATAGAAGCATACCATAATATGGTTTAGTGTCAACAACCACTATATCAATTCTATAAGTTGCTTCAGGGAAAGAAACAATTTTCACCTTAATGTCTTTCAGTGTTCCTATCACAGGAACTTCCCTATTGTCCATAGCATACCAACTTCTAGCAAGTGTGGTGACCTGCAAGCCCAATTTCTTCATGAGCTGATAAGACATCACATTTTCTATAGCTCCAGAATCAATCATGCAATTTTTTACTAAGAAATTATTAACCATTAAGGTGACATAGAATGGGTCAACATATAATGGTTCTTGGGTGATTATATTGCCAATGCAAATATTGGAAAGTTATTTTCTTTTTTCTTTTCCTTTTATTTGTTGACTGTCCATTCTACTATCATTTGATGTCAAGGGTATCCCCTCTTGGTTTGGCACAGACACATCATCTATCCCTATGAGAAGTTCTAAAGTAGCTTCTTTGTGCTCTCTTATTTTTAGCATCTCCATGAGTGGGACTGAAACTTTCATTTGGGTCAGAGCATGTTTCATGTCAAAAAGGGGCAATTCAGAGGACATATCACTCATTTTCCTAATTTTCTTGGATTTGTCATTCGGTATCAATTCCTCCTTTTCTTATTCATTTTTAATATGGTCAGAAGAGGGTTTTGCTTGTCTTTCAGGCTTTTCATCTTTATTTTTGTTGACATGAGAATCCACAATGACTTGAGGTGAATCCTTTTTGACATAGATAGGGGAAGGTTTACCTTTAACTGGTTGTACTATCCTATTTCTCAAATTATATGCATTTTTGGCTTGATTAATTGCTGCAACAGTCAAAGACCTTTCTTCCTCATCAGTGGGAGTTTTAAAATGAGAATGTTAGTTTTCACTTCCCACTGTGTTTATAGTTGCTTGTGAGACATTGTCAACCTGATCACTTTGGTAGGTTGGAATCTGTGATTGATATTCTAAATAAGAATTATCTTCTTTACACAAGTTATCAGAAGATGAACCATTGTCAGCAAACCATGGGTATGGTTTCTTTACTGTGAACATATTAATAGCAAGGCCTTCCTGTTCCCTTTCTTCTGTTTGATCAAACAAAGCCTAGGCTACTACATACTGATAGGAAGAATGTGGCATATTACAAGCATCACACCAGGGAGTGTTCTCAACATAGTTGGCACTATTCCTTTTCAAGGGATCTGGGGTTTCCTTGGTTTTTGGGTGGTCTTGTCCATCAGGGACTGGCTTTCCATTATTCCAATATTTTTTATAAGGGTAGTTTCTTAGATTAGGCTATTTGTCAAACCTTTGGTTAGTGTACTTATTGTCACGGTACCCTCCCCTATCATTTTTATCCATTTTGGAAGCAAGGTCTTTTACTGCACTTACCAGTTTATCCATTGTATCATCTTCTTTGACATTTTTGTTGGTTGATCCCTTTTCCTTCCAAATTTTATTGTCTTCCCTCTTCCCCAATTTTCCTGATGCTCTGCTATTACTTTCAATGTCAATAGCTATTTTATAAGAATCCCTTAAGGTTGTAGGTTTTAATCTCTAAGTAAATAAGACATTTTTCCATCAGCAACATTTATATAAGTGGTAAGACATACTTCCTCATCTAACCTCAAAACTTGGAATAGTTTATTCATGACCTTTTGAAATCTACTATTAAAATCAGCCATACTCTCATTAGGGAACTTTTTGATGTTATTGAATTCATTCAACATGTATCCATAATTTAAATGTTCTCATATTGTTCTCTAAAGGATTTCACAAATTCATCCCAAGATGCAATGCTATCATTAGGCAAATTTCTAAAACAATCCCTAGCATCTTCTGTTAATGATTGAACAAAAAGCTTCATAATGACATCCTCATTTTCAATTTCAAATTCAGCTATTTTATCACTAAAATCTTTTAGATGCTCTTCAAAAGTAACAACATTATTTCCTATGAACTTGGGGATTTTATCTCTTACCTCATTGGGGATCACATTAGGGTGACCAGGAATGCCTTCAAAGAAGAGAGCTCAGTATTGATTCATATGGAAAGGTCTCCTTTGGAAATTTCCAAGCACATTGTTGTCACCTGGTCCAGTTGCTCCTCCTTGATTTTGAGTGGGTGGGGGAACACTTTGTTTGAGGTTGGAGACTTGAATGCTTGGGCGAAAACCTACATGTTGAGTATTTGCACCTGGGCCAAAGGTTTTAACATTTGAATTCAAACTAGAGGATTGCACTTTAGGATCATCTCCCTGATCATTTGGGATTGGGCCAGTAGATTGGTTTTGTTGTTGTATCCCATGATTAACTGTCATAGAGCTACTTGCATTAGTATTAGTAGTATCATATAGAAAAGCTATCTTCATTCTCATATCAGCTATAACAGCCTCTAATTGTAACTTCTTTATCTATTTGGCTAAATCCTCTTTAGCTTTTCTAGCTTGTTCCAACTCAAGATCAACTTGATATGTTCCTACATGAATGGTTAATTTCTATTTAGGTTCCTCTATAGTCACACCAACAACCTTTTTCTTACCTTTGTTGGGGGTATCTTTAGTAGTTGTCTTAAGTTTTGCATTTTGTTCAATATCATATGGGAACAATTGTCTGATGATAGGCCCTTCTTTCTCAAACTCATCCTTGTCAGGATTTGAGATTTTATTTGGGGCTTTGTTCCTTAAATCATCAAGGTCACCAAATAATTCTCGATTCAAACCTTCAACCTCTTGACTTAGGATTTTAGCCTTGAGGTAATTTCTTCTAGTCTTAGCTAAGAGATCTTCTCTTTCCACTAGTAAGTCATATAGCTTTTGTCCACGTTTGTTCTCTGCTTCAGCTATTTCCTTTTCTTGTTCTTTCTTTCTCCTTCTTAAAGCCAGAACCTCATCCTGCAACTTATTAGAATATATGATGTTGTTTCAGCAACATAAGTCTCTTCTGGTGGACCAAGATTTTCCCTGCAGGGAAGAAACCTATATCAATATTTTCTCCATCTCTGAAGGGATCAAAGTTTTCATTAGCTCTATAAGTGTTAATTGGTCCCATGGGTCCTTCATCATCAGATGAAGATGACTTTCTTTCTAGAGCGGGAGTCTCCATCTTTCCCTTAGAGGTATGTTGAGAATCATGTGTGGATATACCTCTCTTGGACCATTGTTTCCTTTGCGGTGTATGGAGCTCTTCTCCAACATCCTTTTTAGGATTTTCTTTGAAATAGGATCTAGTATTCCTTTGTCGACTCATCTTTCAGAATAGAAAAATATACTCAATATGTTTAATGTGCAACACTGGAGTACATAGAGGTTAGAGTTGCCACCTCTTTTCAGAGGAAAAATATATAAAATGATTGAGTAACTTGTCCTAACTTAGGTTTTCTTTTGCAACAATAAGTCTGAATGAAACTTGAAAGCAATGTTTCTTGATAAATTATCACCTGGTAATCTCAAGAAAATGATTATTCACTATCCGTATCACTGCAAATCTTCTCAACTCTGCAACTTCTCTTTGAAAAACACACACTATATTAAATCAGAGACTTTGCAATCACCAGTCAGTCTATTTGAAACAAGATCTATATCATTTTTAGGACCAAAACCTTCAAACAGTGTGTAATGAAAGATAACCAGAATAAACTTTCTTTTATGATTATGAGTAACAATAGACTTATTCTCAATATTGCAAGGACTAATTCTTTCAAGAACATGACTCTAGAACATTAAAATATCCCTAGTAGAGTCGCCAATTTGTCAGCACTTTCTCTTGTAGAATTAATATATAACAGTAAATAATTGACTCTTTAATTCCCAATTTGGATTCATACATGGAAAAGGCTAATTAACAAGGACACAATTCCTTCTACACTTTGGGCTCCACAAACCTAGGCAGGTGCACCTTCAACAAACTACTGAATTTTAGGAAATCTGACAGTGGATCAAGGATTCATGATCCTTGTTCTTTTTAGGCCACTTGTGTTAGGAAGGATAACCTATTGATTCTCTCTTCAAGGAATAACTAAGATGAATTGTACTCAAGACAATTATCTAGACATGTGTACTTTAGATAACAAAAAGTAAAGATTAATTAATATTTGATTGATTTGATGATAATGACTACTTATCAGAACTTGACTAGTGCCTAATCTAGGTCCATAGAGTCACAATGAAACATACATTTACCAAAGATAATTAATTGAAACACAAATAAAAATTTAGATAGAGTGCCTTATAGAATATCATCTCACTCTCAAACCCCTGTATAAAATTCATACATAAACCCTAGCCCTATGGAATCATTTACAAGATTTAAACCCTCCTTGAAAGAAACTTACAAATAACAACACAGTTACCTAATAACTAGTACATTTAAAATGCCTTACAAATTAAATATACAAGAGCTGAATGCAAATGCAAAAAGACATCAATGATTTGAGACTAGAAATTCCATTGTATTTTATTAATAATCTTGATTTCAATGCATCCAAATTGACTCAATGCGTAAGAAAATTAGACATCATTCAAAAATATACCTTGCACCTTTGATTTTACCATCCTTTACAATATGTTACAAATTTCTACTTATAGCCAGCACTAGTCATCTTAGAATCCTTAAAGATCAAGGATGCAAATAGCTTGAGATGACTAGGCTAAAAGACAAAACTAAGAGTGCAATAGGACAAAATAACAAGTGGATAGAATAACCACTTTTGTTACAATATATTCCAACAAATTCATTGTCCTTCATCCGCATGGTGATTGTATTTTCCTTATATTTGCTTGGGGATAGCTATCTGGAATCTGTTGTCTTTGATGCTAGTGATGTATGATCTCCACTTTCAACTGTATCAGCTGCTCAATTGGGCTTTATCATCCACCTACATTTTATCACCTTCCCCTAGATCAACTATTATGTACCTATCCTTCCAAGAAGTGTACACTTCATCACTTGGACAATTAAAGCCAAGGACTTCATTTTTATTGTTGTTGATCTCATCCTAAATGACACTTTCCTTCTTAACCTCTTCTTTCTAGAACTCAAAAAATTCTTTGGTTCTACCAATGATGTTTATGGTTTGAACTAACAAAATTGTGTTTTCCACAGTAATAATGTTGTGTGTCGTGGCGGTTATTAATTCTTTCACTTGTCTTAACCATAATGCTTCATTCTTCATATCACCACACTTTTTGAAAAATTTTCCCCAGGATATACCTCAAACTTGTCCTTTGAAAACTCTCTCTTCAACATCTCTACCCTTTTGATGAGGGTGTTTCTTTTGATATCAAGCTCTGTCATCATCTTTAGGCATTTATGAGTACTAGTTAAAACAATATCAATAATACCGTCTTGTTTGGATATGGAATGAAATGACTTTACTTCACTCTTTTTCACTTTCTATATGTCCATAATCAGATCCATGTGATCCTTGTCTACATCATGTTCACTTATTATGCTAATAACTCTTTTTCCCAACAAATAAAGGTCAGCGAGTTTTTCCTCCTTAGGACACCTTGAGAGGTTAGAGTATATCTTATCAGAGTATCTCTTTTTAACCCATTCTTCTACTTCTTTATATGCTGCACACTCTTCAATATCTTTCTTACTAATTTCATCTAATCTTTTCTTTTCAGCAACCAATCTATCTCTTTCCCTCTCCACAACTTCTAGAGTAGCAGGGCTTGATGCCATAGGAGAAGGAGGATACATGATATATGGACTCGATGATGAAGGTTGATGAGGATCTTGAGTGATCATCCTCTGAGGCATAAATTGTGTTGTTTTTTTTCCCTCGAGGAATGCAATTCTATCATCTTTTTGCAATTCTATCATCTTTTTGCAGAGATTTAACGCTCTCATCATTGTAAGCTTTTAGAACAAATTCATATTTTTGGGTTAAGTTCTTAAAAGCATCCTCTTGCTTCTCAGCTACCTTCAAGCTCAAATTAGTAGTTTGTAAAGTGAGGTTAGCTACCTCCACACCTGAGGTATCTAAAAATCTCTCTATAATGAGGCTACCTATATCCTCAACCTGATTATCTTCATTTTTTCACTTTTTAATCTTCTTCTTCAAGGACCAAATTGCTAATGATGCATGATCCTCACTAAACTAGGCACCAATTTGTGTTCCACTAGTGTGAAATGGCTTAGCTTCCTTTCTGATAGCATTAAAAACAATGGCATCAGCCAAATACCATTGGGGTAGGATAAGGAATCCTTTCTTTCTCAAAAATTCCCTGCCCTCTTCAGGGGTTATTTTGCCAAATTTGGTCATTAATCTATTTTGACCTCTATTTCAATGTCTTCCTTGCTCTGATTTGGCTAAGCTTCTTGCAACTTATGGCATTTATCCTTGAACTCGTCAATATGAGTTCTTCATAGGAATTGAACAAAGTCTCTAGCCTTAACAAAATTATTATATGATAGAAATTATTCACTGGCCTATTTGGTTACAGGGTCCAGCTCCTTTCCTGCAAACTCTGCCACTATGAGATCCAGAGTTGTATGCCTGGGTGCCTCTGGCACTCCTTCTTGTAGCTCTTGTGTTGTAACAAAAACTTGACCCATGTTTTCCATTTGGACCAATTGCTCTGCAATAGCTTGGTCATCCATTTTTAGAGGGGACTAGGAAGGGGAGTATAACTCACTTACTTTCTCTTTTCCCTCCCTTTTTTGTCTCTTGGGAGAGGGAATTGTTTGATCACTAGCATCTGCTAGCCTCTTTGCTTTCTGATCAGAAGATTTGTCAATCTTTGGCACAATTTTACTATACCCTCATCTTTTATAAACTACATAATTTCCAGATGGGACTACCCTTCCCTATGTAAGTTTTCTCATAATAGCCTTAGCTTTTTCTGGCTCAGTTTCTACCACTTTGTCTTTCTTCTAATTGAGAGTCTACATGATAACTTGAAACATTGTCATAAGGGACTCAATCTTTTTCCCAGGGTGAAAAATCCATCAAAGGATCATACAACCTATCAAAATTGTGGAAAAAATCTAAAGACTTCTTATACACTAGCTATTTTTCTTTCCTAACCTCCTGATCATTCAGATAAAAAACATTTCTTATAATTTCCTCTGGGAAATTGAATTGCTGTTCTAGTGCCAGGCACTTGGTTCTTTTCTTGAACATGTCCATGATGAAGCCTTCATTGTCTCCGCACTTGGACACAAATGTTGCTAGATGGTAGGGCTCAAAATATTTATCAAGTTGTGTCCATCCACCTTTTCTAATGATGAAATGGTGGAATCTTGTGAGGGTAGGGAAGATACTTCCCTTCATATTTTCTATCAAGGCTTCTTCTTGCAATCCACCCATCTGCCTCTGAATTTTTGCTATGCCAATTTTCAAAGGTACTCTCTAAGGTAGAACATTGGGGGTTCCCCTAAATCCATAAACTCTAATAACTATAGAGATAGGGTACAAAATGAGATCTCCCCAATTGTGGATAAGTTTTTAGTTCCTGGGCATGCTCCAAAGGCCTTAGTAATCTCATCATATCTGTGTGGATCCTAGGATTTTGTTTGCATAATAGTGACTTAAGCCTAGCAACAAAAAATCTATCAAAATATACATAGCTAGCTTCTTTTCTATCCCAAGATAGATCAACACTCCACAATTGGGCAGGCAAATCCTCATCATCCTGAAATTTGGAGAGGTCCATTTCCTCCGCAAAGAAATTGACACTATTAAAAATAAACATGTGCATCATAAGAGAATACCACCCCATTGGCTTGAGTATATTTCTATCTTTGATGCCTATTAAACCTTCATGCATTTGTTCATTAATATAAGAAGCATAATAAAAAACCACTGATAGGTGGGGGTGCAAAATCTGAATGACCATATGCATGATGTGAACTGACATTGTTGCTTTTTGTCTTCTCCTAAAACTAGGCACAGGGCACTATACATTTTCCTAGCTTTACTATTGAAATAATCTAGTTTTAATAGCTCTGGTGTGTTTGGGCCCACAATAATCAAATCCCCTATTTTATTAAAGTACCCTTTCAGAGCCTCATTCCTGTAATACTCCTTCTGAGTCTGGTACACCTCCTTAAAGTAATTGAAATCAATATCATCCATTTGGATTGATGAGTCACTTAATTTGAAAATTCTTTTGATTTCATCGACTGTGACAGTCAACAACATGTTTCCCTCTGTATCCCTTACAACCCTGGATACTTTGTCATATGTGTTGGCTATCAAAGTGAACAGATCTATATCCATAAATCCCTTGGGTATTATCAATTTTCCCACATCTAAATCCCATATGTTAAAATTTGGGGAAGGAGCATTTCTCTGGATATAAGCAATTTTAAACAAATTCAAACCATTTGTTATGGTTTTGACATCCTTGGCCCACCTACCTGAGTCATATAAACCCTCTCCTACTCTAAAACGAGGATGTATTGGAACTATTTTCTTGATCTGGGTATCATCACTCGTAGACCCACTCAACTACTATAATAGGTCTTCTTTCACATTTCTTTTTTGATATTCTATTTCTCAAGAGAATTCAATCCTAGGGGCCATTTTCAAACCCAGGGCCTTTTATTAAGATGATATTTAGATTTAAAAAATAATTCTGGGAGCTTTTCAAATTTCAAACCTCACTAGAATCATGAATTTCTATTGTATCAGAGATGACTTACCCATTCTGCAATTTTGTCACAAGGAGCTCAATGTCACTGTAATTCTATTCTACGCTTGAATGATTCTGAGGAATTATGGTAGCTTTAAGTTCAAGTGAAGAATTATATGGCCTCAATAAAATTAGTCTTTCACATTGAATTCAACTAAAGTGGCCACACATTCTACAATCAATTTACCTATTTTAAAAATCATGGCTTAACAACTCACTGATGCTCATTTTAATAAATTTGAATCTGGACCGTAGATCTCAAATGAAATCTCCTTCATCTGACGGCTCTCATCTTTTCCCCAAAATAACTATTCATATGGGACACGTGTTAGCATGACTTGATCGCTTAAATGCTAGATCTCGTTCACTTTTCCTTTAAGTGATCAAGTCAACCGTTTGATTCACCTTAACTTGGCCACAACTTATTCTACCTTGATTTTACTGACCATGGCTACAGTGTCATCCACTTGGACACGTATCAACATGGCTTAATGGCTTAATCACTAGATGTTGATCACTTTTTCTTTAAGCCATTAAGTGAGCTGTCCGATCATTTCAAACTTGGAATCTCTATAACATGATCTCTGCATTGTAACAGACCCACTAGGACATGTGGCATCATGGCTTAATCACTTAAGTGATAGATTTCGATTAGTTTCTCTTTAATTGATTAAGTGAGCCGTTAGATCTTCAAAAAATTCTCCACCCTTTGACCTTTGATCAGCTTCACCTTTAGTGGAATACACATCATCAATTGGGACACACATCAGCACCACTTAATGTCTTAGATGCTAGATCTCATGCATCTTTGAGATAATCCATTAAGTTATCCATCAGATCATAATAAAATTGTCTGTACTTTAATCAACGCCTGCTCAGAAAACCTGGGTCCATGAACTGCCACATGTCAACACCGCTTAATCACTTAACTGGTAGATGTCAAGCATCTTGCTTTTAAGAAATTAATCTGACTGTTAGATCTTTCTAAGCTTTAATCTCCTTTATACTTCCTATGACATGACCCACATCATTCCTTTTGACCCGCATCACTTATACTTAATCGCTTATATAATAGATTGCGATCACTTTGGGATTAAGCGATTAAGTCTACCATTTGATGAAGCAAGACTTGACCACTGATTAAATGAGATCCTTTCTAACCATCGGACCCACCAAAGACACATGGCATAATAGCTTAATGGATTAACTGATAGATGTCATTTAATTTGGGAATAAGCCATTAAGCGGGCCATTAGATTTTTTGGTTGTATTTCCTATTTTAGAGTTTAAACTAAAAATTCTTAAACTCCCTGTCATTCTCATGCCCAGAAGGTAAAGATTCATGTTTGAAACCATTTACATATCTCTGCAAATGATGTTTTGGCTCAAAACCTAGATCAAAATGTCAAAAACCCTAAGCCTTGGAGAAAATTTGGTTCGAAATTGCAGAAAAGCCCTAAAATTTCCAAGCTGGTTCTATTTCTGTGTTACTTTTTCATGAGTTGAGTCTGAACTTATTTGCATGTGTTTATTTCCCAATCGCTAAGTCTCATTAGAAGAAATGAATATTCCTTATGATCTCGATACTTAGAGGAAAGCTTTGGTCACGTGGTCTCGTGATAAAAAAGAATATACTGAAAAGCTTATGAGACTTAATGCAAACCATTGATCTCAGAAATAATCCAATGATAGTCGCTTTATCTCTTGATAAAAGTGGAGTTAGTTATTTCATTTGGCAACTTTGAGACTTCTCAGTCACATTATCTCTTAATATAACCTATGATTATGAGTTGAGTTCATGAGTTAAAGAAAATAGTGTTGTCACCAAGTCTCATGATCAAAAGTGAGTTAAGTAAAAGATTTGGAGATTACGCGATAACCGTGGATCAGAAAGTTAATCTAATGGCAGTCGAGAAGTCTCTTGATTGTAACTATGGCTAAGAAAAGATCAAGTGACATGGAGATTAAATGGTCACTAGCTCTCTAGATAAACTAAAGGTTAGATATGAGTTTAAGTAAAGGTGTTGTTGCGTATTCGCATAATCAAAAGAGAGTTAAGTTTAAAATTAAGAGATCAGGCGACAACCATCAGATGTAGGTAAAATCAACGGTAGTCACATGGTCGCTTGAAAAGGTTGAAAATTCAAAAGGAATCAAACAATTAAGAGACGAAAGGAAAAATATGACACGTGTCTATTTGTCGCTAAGTCTCATGAAGTATTAGGGTTTGTATTAAGGATTAAGAGACTAAGCAACAACTATTGGATACATAGGAAAATGAAATCAATGGTAGTCATGTTATCTCCTGATGCAAATTATAAAGGTAAATTAATCATGCGATTAAGAGACTAATTTGATTAGTCACATGGTCTCTTGATTGAGCATGAGTTAAGAAAATTATCCAGCGACAGAGATTTCATAGTCGCCAAGTCTCCAGATGAAACCTGAGGTAAAAAAACAGTTAAGAGAATGCTTTGTCGAGGTGTCTCCGTAAGATGGAGGGTTAAGTTAAGATATCAAGTGACATCACGCTAACTGTTGATAAAATTTTAAATCCTACGGTGGTCGCTAAGTCTCTTGAAAGAACTACAGTTAGTGAAATTATTAAGTGACAAGGAGATCACTCAATCGCTGAGTCGCTAGAAGTGAATCAAAGTTAAAACAGAATTCTCAGCGGCACCATTATTAATAGTTCTTAACCAATCAAAGTAAAGAGATTATAACAGATGGGAAAGTAGCTATAGTATGAGTTAATGCAGCCAATCAGATTTGATTTCGATTTCATTTTGAATTTTATAAGGTTTTTTATAAAAGAATACTCATAAGAAATCCATTATCTGACAGTTTGAATTCCACGGCTAAAATCAGAAATTGATGTCACAGTATGTGAAGCTAATGGTGAATTGATTAAATTACCATCTAGAAGTGAAAATCTACATTCAATTAATAGTTATAAGTATACTTGTCCGTTGTCATTTCATTTTTACCAAGTTTCTATTTTCTTAGAGGGAAGAGTTTACAGAGATTTAGTTTTTTGGAGAAAGATTAAGATTTTTAGTAGCAAGTGATTCAAAAGCTGGTTGCTTGATTTAGAATTCAGTAAAGATTGTAATTGATAGTGTTCTAGAGTTTAGAGCTACAGTTTTTAGAGAATTCACAGTTTGGTGGTGAGGGTTTTTAGTAGTTTTGTTTCAATATCGGTGAATAAGAGTTGAGAGTAGAACAGAAAGGAAATATGAGTCAAGCACAGAGTATGGCCTCCATCAGTGGGAGAAGTGAAGATGTCAAAGATGAGTCAAAGGGAAAAAGAAACTACTCAAATGAATTCCTCACTTTGCTTCCAGGTTCAAACCAAAATCGAAAGGTTAGTGCAGATGTTTTAATTGATGATATGGCTTATGTTAGGGATGCAAAAACACCAGGGTCATCAGGGTATTCACTTTTAAATTATTTATTTAATAATAGTGATGAACCCATGCCTATCTCAAACCCTTGGACATGTGGGTTAGCCAGGTTGCTAGTTCTTGATGTCTTTATTAATGTTGATTTCATACTAGAATTGGATAGTAGATATGATCCTTTAATCAAAACCATTAAGAGGGATGATGGAAAGTCCTTACTCACCCTAGACCGAATTAGTTTTATGAAATATTTTAATGTCTACTATCCTATGGATACTGAGATAAATCTGAAGAGCCTAGAGAATAGGTACACTAGAGAATCTGACATTGCTGCTAAATTGATTAGGGATCATCATGTCCCTAAGAAAATGAAGACTTATATAGCCCCAATTCTAGGAGCAACCCCATATTGTTACAAAGACCTTAATTTCTATATTAAGTATATATCATATGCACTATGTAGAGTGCTTGGAAAGGAAGCTGGGGCAGAAAGGATCACCTTAGACATTTTGATGATGGTGTTGGATATGTAGAGTCTTCATAATACTTCCAATTATGATTAGATTCAGTATATCATTGATCAGATACACCAAGGAATTATAGATATAAAAAATAAGAAAGATCATCCAAAATTTATGCATTATTCAATCCTCATGCATTTGATTCTCTACTATAATTTCCCAGTTATGAATTGTCAGTTTCTATAGCCACAAAGGTTCCACCATAATCAACCCAACCCTGTTTAGTTTTGGATCAGAGTCTAGAATTATACATCCAGAGAGTAGGAGTTCTGTGCTTTCAAAAATTGGATAATCTATCCACTTTTGAAGTGTTTAGGCGCTAATAAGACCAGATCACCTGTTAAGGTAATTCAACTATTGAGGCCCTGCCAATACCTTGAGAAATTTCCAGAAGACCATAATTGGGGGGATTTTTATTATGAAAAGAACTTTACAATGATGAGGGTTTATGGTTTCCCCCACCCTCCACACATTTTTCCATTTCATGTACCACCAAGTATAGTTGCAATGAAGTTCATCGGGAAGCTTATTCTGACAAATAAAGAG
The DNA here is from genome assembly GCA_018584345.1 of Thuja plicata. Lineage (NCBI taxonomy): Eukaryota > Viridiplantae > Streptophyta > Pinopsida > Cupressales > Cupressaceae > Thuja > Thuja plicata. Next base: position 2,528,327 of record MU227548.1, read on the forward strand.
CATTTGGCATCACACAGGAAGGGTACTTTTACCCCTAGGTAGTTTAGGATGTACAATTTCATTATTGGAAAAGGATCCTTAGACCTGGTGAATACCTGGTTGAACCATTACAGAATTAATGTGGCCCTGCATAGACATGTTGATACTGAGGGATTCATTGTTAGTGCAAAGAAGTTGCTCACACCAACTATCCCCTACACAAAGGTACATGAGGAGTGTATGGAGGAGGATTTAATAAGAAACATCTTGGAGGATGAAGAGGTGGACATGAAAGAAATTAAGTTCAATGAACTTATTGACCTGGAGAGGTAGGCAAAGAGAAAGGGGATGAAGTTTGGAGGTTTCTACCCTAACATGCCTTATCTCAAAAGGCTAGATGCAATGATTGAGAACCACACTCTTTTATGTAATTAGTTAGAAGAAGCACTAGTGGTACCAGAAAAGGGCCACAAAGAGAATTTAGAGTCTGAATATGATGATGACAGTGATCAAGGATGTTGTTAGAAATTAAACTTTACTTGCTTTATGTAAGTAGGAGATTCCTGTAGTGCCCCACTGACCCTATCAAAAAAAAAGAGAGAATTGAAGAAGTGAGCGAAATAAAGTAATTCGAGTGAGGAGAACAATTCGAGTGGTGGGAATTAAACCTCATGACAACGAGGTAAGTAATCTTTTAGCTTGACTTGCCTTATTATTTTGAAAGGGTTACTAAGAGTAGAAATCAAGCATTATCTTTATTTAAGTATAAATTGTGAAAGAATGTGTTGGATTGTACCTTATGGTGCCATGAATGCACTTTGGATTACTTATATAATTATATTATTAAATAGAACTATTACCCACCTATACGTGAAAATCCTTTCGAAAGAAATATTAGAATTGTTATAACTTTATGAGAAGAGCTTTGAAAAGAAAAACTTAGACAAGACACAACATCAAAAGCACACATGTCCCTTTTGTTATTATTTATTTAAAGTAATAAATTTAATATTGGTAATTGTATCAACACCCATTTATTAATGATGTGAGTGTCACCCTAAGGAGTAATGCAYATATAAATATAYATAAAAGAAAAGAAAGCTAATGATAGTTAATTACTATGAGCATTAGTATGGTTATACAACTAATAATTGCAATATAAATTTTATCAATTTAAATAGATATGAACGATAATAATTACAAGATAAATAGTCCTAGTCCTGTTCAAGGGTGAATTGGCTATTATAGTGTTTATTTGCACAACACTCCTCCTCATTAGTAGCATGCACTTAAGAGTGATCATGAAGTTCTAGAATGAATATATACTTGAATTAGGTATAAGTTCTCTTATGAGTCATTTTAATAGAAAGTGGTAATGAGATGTTACCTTGTTAAAATATGTTTCTATTCATGAAAATTTTATTTTGTTAAAAACATAGATGAATTTAAAGGAATAGATAAGTTGAGTGCACCATTTAAATATTTTTTAAATAATGAATACATAGGATATACATTAGATTTATTATATGAGAAGAGTTCACACAAATTTATATTGGGTTGCATTAAAGATGATTGATTAATGTTGAACAAAGGGGAAAGTTAGAGAGACATTTAAATAGGTCCAAAAGATATTAAGATAGAATTATGGGATTGTGGAGTTATTTGTATTCACATATTATTGATTTGAATATAAACATAAAACTAAACATAGATTGGTTGACAAGAAACAAAATGACATAATCTTCTATTGATGTTAGATTTCACTTCTATTGTAAACAATTATTGAAATTCCAATGAACTCTAAATTCTACACATACTTGTTAAGTCCCCATAAATTAAGTGATATGCCAAGTTAATGGAGGAATCGAATGTTTGCCTATGACCATTTATTAACGGTGGTACAAATTAAACGGATATCTTTGAAAAATTTATGACCATTTGAGTTTTCTCTTGGGAGGGGAATTATTTTCTATTTATTGGTGGATTTGGAGGAAATTTGGGAACACATTGAGTCTATAAACCATGTTAATTAATTGTTGAAAGGTTAAAAGTTGCCTTTACAATTCATATTATTGGAATGCCATTATTTCCTAAGTTTAGAATTGCATATTCTAGAGAATATGGGGAAATGATTTCGTTTCCATCCCACACAAGATAATTTGACCTTGCCATTATTTTTCCACCTACTCTGGCCCTTGGCAAGGTTTGAAAGCCATTTCAAATCAAAAGCATGTCAGATATTAGAAGGGAGGGAGCTATCACGCCATTAAGAGGGATGACGGCCCATTCCATGGGGGATAGAGGAATGGGTGGAAGGGTATCATCAACTTTATTTACGCAAGGAAGAGGAGGACTGGAGGGAGCGATCCTGCTATTTAGAGGAGGGACTTGCAAATGGGGGGGAAAGCCAAAGTTCGCTGGACAACCTCGCCATATCTTGGTTTAGCCAAGTTTTCTTTTCACATCTGTCTTAGCCTATGGTTTTGTAAGAAAAGCTTGACAAGGCATATATGCGGCCTCTACTACCTCAGTTTTAGAAGCTGTAAATATAAAACAAAAATACAAATATTTACATTACAGTGAGTAGAGCAGTGAATACCTATCTTCAATTGGGTAAGGGAAGATAAGGAACGCTTAAATTCTTCAAGGATGACATCTCTAACTTTTCCCCGCACTTCATACCATCTCTACAAACACATTTCTCATGCTGGGGGTAATCCGAGTGTAATCCCAGAGTTGCAGAGGTGGTTGGGAGAAGGCAGACGGATCAAGAAAGTAAAACTGCTCTGACTCAGACATATTTAGGTATTTTCTTGAATCCCTTCTTCATTCTTTCTCTATTTTATGAAGTAAGGGCGCTGTCTATAATCACACATACTGCTGAAGTCCATGACACCACATTTTGAATTAAAACATTTTGCTCAGAATTTTGTTTTCCTGAAATTTTGTTGTCATGATATTCCATGATACAATATATCCTTGGGGAATTTTGTCAAATGGTCCTCCTGTTTTGTTTTATGGTCTATATTATGCATGCACATCTACTTGTGTGTGAATCATTTTATTTGATAATATTTCACTCTTATTGTGTTTCGATTGTTGTCCATACCCCCTTTACAAAAAAAAATCTTCTATAATGACACAGGCTGGGAGGCTGCTAGCTAAGCATTTGGTTCTTTAGAGTTTGTACACTTATTTCTTCCAATATCTATGCATTATTATTTTGTTACTGGAATTCGATAAGAACGGGGTTTGGATTTACTTTAATGGATATTGTACAAAAGATAGTTTTCGACCTCCTTAAATTGATATCCAAATGGAACTTAAGGTAATTCTTAAATGCAAGAAGTTTTAGTCAAACACAGAACTTAGATGATAAATAGTTATCATAGCCTCTATTTTAAAGAGTAGTTATTTTAACAATGTAATTATATAGTCTAATGCTTTAAAGAGAAAATTTCCTTTTAATCTAAATTCGTATAGGGTAACGTCTTCTTTATTTGTGAAATGAGCTAGATGGAACTATCCTTTCTACACAGATATATATATTTCAAAAAAAAAATATTGGAGTAAACCTCTCATGTCCTATATATAAAGCAATATTTATATTTTCTTTTCTATTGAATAATTTTGAAGGGTTGTTGGTGGAATGAAATAATTTAAGAGTTGATTAGAGCTTTATATTATTAATTATTAAATATTTTGATTTTTTTTTGTCAACTAAATTGTAGCAATACTTATCATTAGCTCTATCACGCATCAAGAATGATTTTCATTGTCATATTGTTAATATTATGTTATAAACATTAGTAGGATATTTTATTTATACTATTGGATCTAGTATTGTGAGTGAATAGTCACATGGTTTAACATTTTTGGAAGTTAATAGTTGACATGGGTAGTTGAAGTTATTGGAGACATATTCATTTTAATTTTAGTAGATTGTCTTAGCTAGATCATATTTACTAGTTGATGTTTATATTTATTTTAATCATAGATTGGTCAATATCACATTGTAATATAATTGTTCTTAAATAAATTAGTAACGGAGGGTTGAGGACTTGATTGTATTTTAGCTTATAAATACTTTTATTTGAGATTTTCGATAGGATACTTAAGCCTAGCGCAATTTTTTTTGAAGTTCTATAGATAAATCACTTTCTCAAGTATATATTCTAACTATTAAACATTAGAGATCTCATGTAAATTTGCATAGTGTAATATAATTAATGTTATATGGCATAATATTATATTTTCCAATGGGATACATCTAATGACAATCATACATCTTCTTTTGAGGAAATTTATTTTTGACTAACACTTTATGGTATTTGTTTAAGAACCTCATTAAGTAATGAAAGATAAAATTTGTTTTAATGGGAATGTAACTTTTGGTTTTAGAGAGTTATCTAATTTTGACTTTGAGGAACTTTGGTAACTTGTCCCTAGAGAGGGTTGTATACCCACTCCTACCATTCCTTAAAAGTTTGGTTTTAAAGTTTAACCCGAACTACGATGTCTCTGCAAGTTACGTAGGCAAGGCCATCTACGATGAGCCCCCGAGGCATTAGGTCTAGCCCTTAGGTCTTGTACTTCTGAGTTATCCTTTTAACTTGTTCCCCCCCTTCTCAATGTTTGCCTAGTTTGCATCTCTTTACAAATCTAGTTTTAAATATCTCATAGTACATTTAACTAATTCCTTGATGTGGCTCATCTTACGATCATGTATGTAATCAGAAAGAATTTAACATCATGTATTCAGTTGTGTAGCAACATATAAAGATGCAGGACATAGAGAGGCAAGGAGAATATGATACATATGCAAGGAAGAGAAAACTCAGGTATGCAACATCTCCTTGTGAAATTTCATTTGAATACTATGAGAGGATATTGTTTAAGTTGCTCCATTTCCCTAGGGTTATTGGTAAATATTATAATTAGTAGGATCATGGATTGCTGATTTAGTAAAGATGGTATGTTACATTCCTTTTATTAAAAAAAAAAAAATTTGTTGCATTTTTTTTTGGGTGTAAATTTTGGGCATTACAATTCCTATGGAATCCCTACACCTATTTTGTCCTCTTGTGAGGATAATTCATTTTTTGTATCTTTTATTTTCCCTTGGTTGTATTATTTAATTGGGATAAACCAAGGTATCCCTTAGATTCCTCATTAAGAGGAAATAGCACAAGTGGCACACACTTTATGAAATGTGGCATACATAGATATGGGAGTTACCATGCAACTCCTTTCTCACATCTCTATTAAAGAGATGTCTCTTCTTCTCTCTTGAGACTAATGAGGTTTCTTCCTCTTCTCAACTTTTGTATGAGCAAATCTCTCTCTCTCTCTCTCTCTCTCTCTCTCTCTTCTTAGGCTTTTCATGCCTCATTCATAATGTCACAAGGGGTTTTCTTTGCTTTTCCCTTCAAATATCTTGTCTCATGGTGTTGGATCTTGAAGCTTTCTCTCTCCTATCTTATGGTAATATATTTTCATGCATTAACTCATCTTAGATACTTTCCTGGTATTGCTTATTTACATATTTCTTTTTCCATTTCTAACATGGTATCAGAGCAGTTTAATCTTTGTTTTTTGAGTGTTTGCATGAAGGTACGATTCGAAGGAGACTCTTGAGAGAGATTTCACTAATTTCTTTTTTAATCTTCTTAAGTTGAAAAAAAAAAATCAAATTTTTTTTTTGGGTTTGACTGGTTTAGTGCCAAACCCTATTGGATTCATTTTTTTAGTTTGTGCAGGTTCTCTATTTTGGCTTAAAAATCTTTGATCTAACTCCTTTTCAGATCTTTAATCTTTAAAAATCTTTAATCTAATCTCTGGTTCTGTTATTTTTTGGTTATCTAATAATAGGTTCTAACATCTGCATTAACATCT
>MU227548.1:2546131-2561721 GCA_018584345.1 Thuja plicata
TTGGAAAAGGTTTAGATTCCCATATAAGGACAAATTTGATTAAACTTTTGAGAAAATATAAGCATGTTTTTGCATGGTCATATGAAGACCTAAAGGCTTATAGGGAAGATCTTTTCCAACATGAGATCCCACTAAAATCAGAAGTGAAACCATTTAGGCAAAAACAGAGGTCTATTAATCCTTTGTTGGCTCCTAAGATGCAGCAAGAGTTGATGAAGTTAAAAGATGCTGGGATTATCCAGCCCATCAGACACTCAACATGGGTTTCAAACTTGGTACCAGTTAGAAAAAGAATGGGGACATCAGGTTATGTGTGTATTTCAGAAATTTGAATATTGCCTCATTAAAAGATAACTATTCCTTACCTAATATGGAGGCAATGCTACATAAAGTGACTGGTTGTGAGCTACTATCAATGATGGATGGTTTCTCAGGCTACAACCAAGTTTTAGTAAAGGAATTAGAGTAGTACAAGACTGCATTTACCACTCCCTGGGGAAATTATGTCTATATCAAAATGCCATTTGGATTGATAAATGCAGGATCAACTTTTCAAAGGTCCATGGATGTTTCTTTTAAATAATTTATTGACTTATTAATAGTTATTTATCAAGACGATCTAACTGCATACTCTAAGAAAGTTGAAGATCATTGTGAGCACCTAGGTAAAATTTTCAGTAAAGATTTGGAATATGGTGTTTCATTGAATCCTAAAAAGTGTCACTTTGCAGTACAAGAGGGAAAGTTGTTGGGACACATAGTGTCTAAAAGTGGAGTAAGAATAGACCCTGAGAGAATAGAAGCAATCTAGAAAGTCATTGCTCCAAAAAACTTAAATGGGGTTCAATCTTTCTTAGGAAGGATAAATTTTTTCAGAAGGTTTATAGAAAACTTTGCAGAAATTGTTAAACCTATCATAAAGTTGGTGAAAAAAGATGCAAAATTTAACTGGAATGAAGAAGCTCAAAAGGCATTTGAGAAAATAAAGAAGGCAGTGCAAGAGGCTCCTATTTTAAAATCACCTAATTATAGTAAGCCCTTTTCTTTGTTTTCATTTGCATCTTATCATACAATTTCTGTTGTTTTACTAAAAAGGATGAAGAAGGGTTTGAGCATCCAATAGCCTTTTATAGTAAATCTCTCAAGGCTGCAGAGTTAAATTATGAGATGATGGAGAAGTAGGCTTATGCTTTAGTAAAAGCAGTAAAATCTTTTAGACCATATTTTGTCTGTGCTAAGGTGCAAGCATATGCTCCACACTCAGAAGTAAAGGATATTGTTACTCAATCATAAGTCACTGGTAAGAGGTGTAAGTGGATAAACAGAATTCAAGAGTTTAATATTGAAATCCACATTACAAAGTTATTAAGAGGTAAGGGTTTGGCCAAACTCATGACAGAAGATAACTTGGATTTGGTACAAGTAAATGATACAGAAACACAGGATCAGACAGTCACAAGTATAGAAAGACAACCATTTTATACTGATATAGTGTATTTTTTAAAGAATACTAAGTGTCCTGAAAATATGTCAGAAAATCAAAAGAGGAGTCTGAAGATGCAAGCTCAGAAGTACACCTTGATTCAAGGAGACCTATATTGGAAGGATAAAAATGGTGTGCTATTGTTATGTTTAGATAAAGATCAAGCTCAAAAAATATTAAATGAAATGCATGCTGGGATATGTGGTGGGCATTTCTCTGCAAAAAATACTTCTCATAAGATTTTAAGGTTAGGTTATTATTGGCCCAGTGTTTTTAGAGATACCCATGCATTTGTCTAGAAGTGTGAGCCTTGCCAAAGATTATCAAACAAGTTAAAGTTCTCAGGTGCCCTATTGTTAAATCCTGTAAGTGTTGAGGCACCTTTTTCCATGTGGGGTATTGACCTTATTGGATAATTTTTAGAAAATTCTAGAGGAGGACATAGTTGGATATTAGTGGCTACTGATTATTTTACTAAGTGGATAGAAGCTATCCCCACTAAAAAAGCAACAAGTAAGATAGTTACTGAGTTTTTGATGGAGAATATTTTAACTAGATTTGGTGTCTCGACAAAACTAGTCATGGATAATGCCCTGTGTTTCAGATTTGATGAGATCAAAGAATTTTGCAATGAATATGGGATTAAAATGTCTTATTCATCCCCATATCATCCTTATGCAAATGGCTAGGTATAATCCAGTAACAAAAGTATTCTAAAAATTTTAAAGAAAACTTTAGAAAAGAACAAGAGAGCCTAGCATACAAAGTTGAGATTAGCCTTGTGGGCTGATAGAATAATAGTTAAGAAAGCTACTGGTAGGTCACCATTTGAGCTAGTATATGGTCTACAGTCTAGGATGCCTATAAATAATCTGTTACCTATATATAAGTTCATAAAAGAAGAGGAGTTAGAAGTCTCAGATCCAATGAAAGACAAAATATTACAGTTGACTGAACTTGATGAGATTAGAAGAGAATGACATAAAGAAAACATAAAAATGCAACAAAAAAATGAAGTATTTGTTTGATAAAAGAGCAAGTTGCAGAAATTTTATACCTGGTGACCTAGTGCTCCAATGGAATATAATATCAGAAGACAAAGGTAAGCATGAAAAGTTTGAATCTTTGTGGCTTGGTCCTTTTATTATTTCTCATTATTTTGCAAAGATTCCTATATTCTAAAGAACATGGATGATGAAGAGTATGAGTTTCCAGTGCATGGGAAATTTCTAAAGCCTTTCTTCAATTAAAAAATGAAAGTTTATGCACAGTAAGTTTCTGTATCATATTGTATATATATAGGTTTCCCCTTCTATTGTGTGTTTCCTTTCAAGAAGTAGGTTAGTCATCATTGCCTTCATTTTTTGAAGAGGTCTGAAACCAGAGATTCTAAGATTCTTTATCATAAACTATGTTTAGCCATCCTCAGATAGAGCCATTGTTGGTTGTATTTCTTGTTTTAGAGTTTACCCTAAAAATTCTTAAACTTTCTGTCATTCTCATGCCCAGAAGGTAAAGATTCATGTTTGAAACCATTTACATATCTCTGCAAATCATGTTTTTTCTCAAAACCTAGATTAAAATGTCAAAAACCCTAAGCCTTGGAGTAAATTTGGTTCGAAATTGCAGAAAAGCCCTGAAATTTCCAAGCTAGTTCTATTTTTGTGTTACTTTTTCATGACTTGAGTCTGAACTTATTTGCATGTGTTTATTTCCTAGTTGCTAAGTCTTGTTAGAAGAAATGAATATTCCTTATGATCTCGAGACTTAGCAGAAAGCTTTGGTCGCGTGGTCTCATGATAAAAAAGAATATACTGAAAAGGTTATGAGACTTAACGCAGACCATTGATCTCAAAAATAATCCAATGATAGTCACTTTGTCTCTTGATAAAAGTGGAGTTAGTTATTTCATTTGGCAACTTTGAGACTGCTCAGTCGCGTTATCTCTTAATATAACCCATGGTTATAAGTTGATTTCATGAGTTAAAGAAAACAATGTTGTCACCAAGTCTCATGATCAAAAGTGAGTTAAGTAAAATATTTGGAGATTACACGACAATCGTGGATCAAAAAGTTAATCTAATAGTAGTCGAGAAGTCTCTTGATTGTAACCGTGGTTCAGAAATTATCAAGCGAAATGGAGATTAAATGGTCGCTAGGTCTCTGGATGAACTAAAGGTTAGATATGAGTTTAAGTAAAGGTGTTGTCGTGCAGTCACATAATCAAAAGAGAGTTAAGTTTAAAATTAAGAGATCAGGCAACAACCATCAGATGCAGATAAAATTAATGGTAGTCGCGTGGTCACTTGAAAAGGTTGAAAAGTCAAAAGGAATCAGGAGATTAAGAAACAAAAGGAAAAAATATGACACATGTCTGTTTGTTGCTAGGTCTCATGAAGTATTAGGGTTTGTATTAAGGATTAAGAGACTTAGTGACAACCGTTAGATACAGAGGAAAGGAAATCAATGGTAGTTGTGTTATCTCCTAATGCACATTATAAAATTAAATTAATCACGTGATTAAGAGAGTAATGTGATTAGTCACGTGGTCTCTTGATTGAGCATGAGTTAAGAAAATTATCCAACGACATAGATATTTCACAGTCGCTGAGTCTCCAAATGAAACCTGAGGTAAAAGAATAGTTAAAAAAATGCTTTGTCACATTGTCTCCGTAAGATGGAGGGTTAAGTTAAGATATCAAGAGACATCACACTAATTGTTGATCAAAGTTTTAATCTTACGGTGGTCACTAAGTCTCTTGAAAGAACTACGGTTAGTGAAATTATTAAGCGACAAGGAGATCACTCAGTCACTGAGTCACTAGAAGTGAATCAGAGTTAAAATAGACTTCTTAGCGATGCCATTATTAATAGTTGTTAACCAATAAAGGTAAAGAGATTATGATAGATGGGAAAATAGCCATAGTATGTGTTAATGCAGCCAATCAAATTTGATTTTGATTTGATTTTGAATTTTATAAGGTTCGTTATGAAAGAATACTCATCAAAAATTGATTATCTGACAGTTTGAATGCCACGGATAAAATCAGAAATTGATGTCGCTATATGTGAAGCTAATGGTGAAGTGAATGAATTACCAGCTAGAAGTGACAATCTGCATTCAATTAACAGTTATAAGTATACTTGTCCATTGTCATTTTATTTTTACCAAGTTTCTATTTTCTCAGAGCGAAGAGTTTATAGAGATTTAATGTTTTCTGAGAAAGATTAACATTTTTAGAAGCAAGTGATTCAAAAGGTGGTAGCCTAATATATAATTTAGTAAATATTGTAATTGACAGTGTTCTAGAGTTCATAGCTACAGTTTTAAGAGAATTCACAGTTTGGTGGTGAGGTTTTTCAGTAGTTTTGTTTCAATATCGAAGAATAAGGGTTGAGAGCAGAACATAAAGGAAATATGAGTCAAGCACAGAGTATGGCCTCCACCAGTGGGAGAAGTGAACATGTCTAAGATGAGTCAAAGGGAAAAAGAAACTACTCAAATGAATTCCTCACTTTTCTTCTAGGTTCAAACCAGAATCGAAAGGTTAGTGCATATGTTTTAATTGATGATATGGCTTATGTTAGGGATGCAAAAACACCAGGGTCATCAAGGTAATCACTTTTCAATTATTTCTTTAATAATAGTGATGAACCCATGCCTATCTCAAACTCTTGGACCTGTGGGTTAGCCAGGTTGCTAGTTCATGATGCCTTTATTGGTGTTGATTTCATACTAGAATTGGCTAGTAGATATGACCCTTTAATCGAAACCATTAAGAGGGATGATGGAAAGCACTTACTCACCCTAGACCGAAATAATTTTATGAAAGATTTTAATTTCTACTATCCTATGGCTACTGAGATAAATTTGAAGAGCCTAGAGAATAGGTACACCAGATAATCCGACATTGCTGCTAAATTGATCAGCGATCATTATGTCCCTAAGAAAATGAAGAATTATATATCCCCATGCCATGAGCAACCCCATATTGTTACAAAGACCTTAATTTCTATATTAATTATATATCATATGCACTATGTAGAGTTCTTGGAAAGGATGTTGGGGCAGAAAGGATCACCTTAGACATTTTGATAATGGTGTTGGATATGCAGAGTCTTCATACTAATCCCAATTATGATTACATTCAGTATATCATTGATCAGATGCACCAAGGATTTATAGATATACAAAATAAGAAATTTCATCCAAAATTTATGCATTATTCAATCCTCATGCATTTGATTCTCTACTATAATTTCCCAGTAATGAATTTTTAGTTTCTACAGCCACAAAGGTTCCACCATAATCAACCCAACCCTGTTCAGTTTTGGATCAGAGTCTAGAATTATACATCCAGAGAGCAGGAGTTCTGTTCTTTCAAAAATTGGATAATCTATCCACTTTTGAAGTGTTTAGGTGCTGATAAGACTAGATTTCTCATTAAGGTAATTCAATTGTTGAGGCCCTACCAATACCTTGACAAATGGCCAAGAGACCATAATTGGGGGGACTTTTATTATGAAAATAAATTTACAATGATGAGGGTTTATGGTTGCCCCTACCCTCCACACATTTTTCCATTTCATGTACCACCGAGGATAGCTGAAATGGAGTTCATCAGGAAGCTTATTCTGACAGATAAAGAGCATTTGGCATCACACAGGAAGGGTACTTTTACCCCTAGGTAGTTTAGGATCTATAATTTCATTATTGGAAAAGGATCCTTAGACCTGGTGAATACCTGGTTGAAGCATTATAGAATGAATGTGGCCATGCATAGACATGTTGATACTGAGGGATTCATTCTTAGTGCAAAGAAGTTTCTCACACCAACTATCCCTTACACAAAGGTACATGAGAAGTGTATGGAGGAGGATTTAATAAGAAACATCTTGGAGGATGAAGAGGTGGACAGGAAAGAAATTAAGTTCAATTAACTTATGGACCTAGAGAGGCAGGTAAAGAGAAAGGGGATGAAGTTTGGAGGTTTCTACCCTAACATGCCTTATCTCAAAAGGCTAGATGCAATGATTGAGAACCACACTCTTTTGTGTAATCAGTTAGAAGAAGCACTAGTGGTACTAGAAAAGGGTCATGGAGAGAATTCAGAGTCTGAATATGATGATGATAGTGATCAGGGTTGTCCTTTTCCCAATGCCTATCCAGATTACCAAGCAATAACATTGAAGCTTGTAGTTGAAGGAGAAGATGTCATTGACCTAACAAAGGTCCCAGAGAAGGAAGTGAGAAATGAGCCCCCACCTAAGAGACATAGAGTAGAAACAGGGGACCCTTCTAGGTAGAAGAGGAAAGATAGAATTGGAGCCCTAATAACTGGAGATAGAACCTATGATCATTATTTAAGAAAAAATATTAGGGTAGGGAAGAAAATCCAAAAGGATACAGAAGAAGAGGAGGAGTTACCTCTTAGATCATGCACATATGAGAGATTTTTGCATCAAGAGGAATTCCTCAAAGATGACAACTTCATAAAGACAAGGGAATTCATGGATTTCCTAATATGGAATAAGCAACAAAAAATTGGAAATTAGTTGCAATTGGTAGGTGGTGACCTAGTCACTCAAGAGGTGTTAGAAACATTGCAAGATTATGATCCTGAGTCTGAGGAGATCACACTAGAGCAATCAAGGCAAATGGTCAAGGCCAGTGGAGTGTTATTTGTGGAAGGTTGGGACTTGTCTTCAGCATTAATTATAGATCAGATAAGGAGACAACTTGATGTCAAACTATCATCAGAGATTTAGGTTGGAGACATGATTAGAGGGTTTGGTTATAACCCTAAATCTCAAGCATTAGAAATGTGGAGCCTAGCTCCCAATGATCACAAACCAGCCATTCTGAATATTCAAGAGAAGATGGAGGGAAATAAAATCATATGGAAACTAAATAATACATGGGCTATGGAAATAGCCCAAGTAATGACTCATTTTTCTCACCTTAATGAGGCAAAGACAGGCCAACTATCAGACAAATTGTAGAAACTCACTAGTGATATTGTTAAACATAGGGAATTGGCTTTGATAAAGATAAAAGAACAGGGTAAGCTCATAGATGAGCTTACAAAGAAGTTACTAGATATAATAGAGCCTGACCCTATTGAGCCCAAAGAGGTCATGGATGTTGAGATCCAAATAGAGGATATAGGGGAGATGCCTATTGAAATAGACCTAGGGGTTACTGAGCATAACTGTGTGATTCTGGAAGCCTTGACTTCAATTTTGTAGCATAGTATTGACATCATCAAATGAAAGATTGATGTAGTGTATGGGGCTTATGGCAGGTTTCCACTCTTACAAGTAGAAGTGGCAAGTTTTTTGACATTTTTTTATCCTTACTATGCAACTTGGTCTAGAAGAACATCTCTTTTTGAAATATTAGTGTTAGTACAACCATTGAGATCAAATTTTCCAGAAATACTAACCATGGTTGGTACAGAGATAGAGCAGATTGGGGCCACTTTATCCTTTTTCAAAGGAAAGGCCAACCAAATTGATGCTTAGTTGAAGATGTTTGGGATAGATTATAGTAGGTTTGTACCTCCAATAAGAATTGAAGATGATCAGATCAAACCATTAGGGTTATAGATATAAGAGTTTGAAAGTGTACTTCCCAATAAAGACATTTATGTCTCTGACCAAGGAGAATTAAATATGGAGAGATTCAACCAACTTTTGGATGAGGTAATTAAAGCCAAAACAGACTGTAATAAATTCATTACAGATATTAAAAGCATTACAAATGCTAGGTGGGAAAGGAAGAAGACTCAACTAGAGAATATTCAAAACTTTGAGTGGCCTAAGGAAGAGGATGTGACATCATGGGACATTATGACAAAGCCCAAAAAGAAGAATCTTGTCATAGTTGATTTAGATGTTATGGATAAAGAATAAAGGACACATGGCACCTGATCTGTGAGCACATGAAGGTTAATAATCTTGAAAATATTAGTGTAAGTTAGCGTGTATTGGTGGTCACTAGATCTTGTTACAGCTATCAGATAATATCCTAAATACATGCAGACAAAGGTGCTGACATTCACAAAAGGACAAAGTACAAAATCAGATTTCATTCTTTAGTTTTGTCCTCCCACCACTTGGATCTTTCTTGTCTTTTTCCTTTTTCTAATTTTTTAGGGTTAGATTTCTTAAACCATCTGAAGCTTGTTGCATCCTTATCTTAAGGATTCCAAGATGGTTTGAACCTATAAATAGATCTTATTGTAACATTTGAAGTAGGTGATGAAATATTATTATAAGCCAGACTACATAATTTTGTCTGTGTTTTTTAGCTTTAGCCTCTATATGTATGAGGCAGGAATATAAATAAAATACAATGCAAGTTCTCTTCTATATTGTTGTTGTCTCTTTAATTATTGTGTATGCTCTTTTATGTTTAATATTTAAGGCATTTTAAACATATTGGTTACAAGGTAGCTATCTAATTACTTACAAGTTTCTTTCAAGGGAAGAACTAAGCTTTGTGAGTAGTTTCAGAGAGTATAACAGTATTTGAGGATTTGATACAGCAGTGTTGGAGTGACAGGGTGATTTTTAAGGCATTTTACTTGAGTTGAATATAGTTTGTAAGGCAATCTATAGTATCTTTATTTACTTTTTCTATGGATTTGCATCTTTGACTCTATATCCCAAGGATAGGCACTCATCTAGAATCTTTCAAGTGGTTTATCATCATCCAAACAGTTCAAAATACACAAATCTGTCAATTTTGCATTCAAAACATATAAGTTTAAGCAATTTTATAAATATATACAATTCATTTTACTAATCCCTTTAAGAGAGGATTAAAATAGGTTGCCCCTCCTAAGTTCTGAGAACTAAAAGGGAAGAAGGATGAATGTCCTTAAAACACTACTATTTGCTATTATCATTTCAATAGTTTTCATGGTTAAGCTCTGTGTCAAGTTGTTTTCAGTTTTATGCAGAGTAATTTATAAGGTAATATAGTAAAAATGCAGCAAATTAGTATCCACATTTACTAATAATGTAAGATAGTAATTTTATATAGGTAATATCTGCCTGGGTGTTGTGGAACCTAAAAATAAGGAGGTGATAATAGTTTCCCCAAACATTATCATAAATCCTTATCAATTAGAGTTTTCTCTCGCTTGAGTCATTATTTTTAGATATTGGGAGTCATAGATTCAATCAAATATTTCAAGCATTTGTTGAAGGTTCAACAAGAAAAAACCCTAACATGATTAAAATAGACTTGCTTGACAGATAATGAAAATAATTAAAACATAAGCGGATTTTGAAACTTAGAGAATAATAAAGGACCACAGTGTTAGGACCAACAACTTAATGAATAAGATCATCTTAAAAGGAACCCATTTGAGACATTAACTTAAGTGACAAAAAGTAACATGAAATTAGAACCAATTTGATGCTTAGGGTTTTATGACCAAAATTTATACTTTGAAGGATGAGACAAGGGTTTTTGGGCATTTTAGCTAGGTTAAGGGCTTAAACAATATATGTAGAGGCATGAGAACAATTTCAACCATGATTTTAAACCCTTTGAGCACAAGCAAGACAAGAAACTTCAAAATTTTACAAGGCTAACTCAAGAACATGAAATATTACCAACACATCCACCCCTTCAAGTCATGATCTTATCATTCTATGTATTCTATCTCAAGATCCACTACCTAGTCTAAGTCAAGATCCGGACATCTCGTTCCCTCCACTTCATGATACTTTATTGCCTCCAATCCAAAATATCCCACCACCATCACTCTATCCCCTTGGTCCACTTACATTCGTCCACAGTGGTCCACTTGAACTAGAAGAAATAAATTTCATGTCCACCATTTACACTCCTAATAATGGACTCACATCTTGTTCCCTAAAAGGGAAGTATCCTATCTTGGATCGAATGATAAAAAATGGAATTATCAAGGAAAAGGTGTAGACCTAAATGAGAAAGTTACCCTATAACCCATTCATGTCAAAAAAAATCCACAATCTTGTGGTCTTGGTTGCACATATCAAGGCCCTTCATCCAAAAATGTTGGTACAACTAGTGCAAAGTCCAAGCATAATTTCAAACCCACAATTACATCTTCCCATCGTTCCTCCAAAATATTTAATGACATCCCTCCTCCTCCATCATTGAAACCCAAGACAACCTACCACATTCCTCCTTCACCCTCTAAATTCATTTTGGGCCCCTATGTCCCAAAATCCACCATTGCATATCCTTCACATACTAAATGCATTTTGGGCCGGTATATCCCAAAATATCATCCTCCATCTTATCCCACCCCCTAAATTCCCAATCATGATCAAGAAAGCCACATACCCATGCCCCACATCCACCATCCTACCTCCATCACTCCATCTCATACAACTTCTCATATTCCTTCCAATGCTACTCACTACAATTTATATTCCCGTTCAAAAATGCATAAAGCTAAAGATCCACAATAAAAAGAATGCCATGTCCACTTAAAACAACATGCTCCATCAAAGACAAATCTAATTGAAAAATGCACTACATCCCACCGGCCGCAAAGGCCCAAAAAAGAAAAAAGAAAAAACTATGTGGATCCCAAAGAAAAAAGATGAAATGCATCTAAAAGAAATCCAAAATGGCATCCAAATTATTCCTCTCCTCCATCTCCTAAATCTATTTTGGGTCTTTATGTCCCAAAACTACCTAACATAATTCCTCTATCACATCCACATGTACCATCCACTTCAAATCCACTCTTTCTACACTCATTGCAACATGTGCCAATGTTGGTCCTAAAAACATCCCCCTACCACACTCACTTTCCACCATTTCATCCAAAGACTTCCTACCACTATATCCCTTACCCCACATACATCAGCCATCATAACCATCTCATCCATGCCTTTGCATAAGACACTCATCCCAAATAAGGTTGTACCAACATCTAGTGATCACTCCAAATGGACTCCTATTACCTTGATATTGAACATGATTCTTGAGTCATCCCTCCATATCCTCCTTATCATTACATCCATAAACTCCATCCAAAAATTCCCAAAAATTTTAAAAAAAAAAATTTAAAAAAAACCAAAAAAATAAAGAGAAATAAGCGTCCAATGGTGAAAACCTGGAAAACAAGCGCCTTGGATAAGTACCATGATGAAAACCTAGTAAACAAGAATCATGTGTAATCCCTCCATCCAATTTCTCTCCACACTTGGGGGAAAGTTCTTCTAGCCACCACTCCATCACTCCCTTCATCCCATTCGTCTACCATACCTATCACGTTTTTTCCATTTCCCCTCCTCCATCCTCCTTTGGATCTTGATGAAAATAATAGAGGCCACTATGTATACATGCTTTTGGACACCTCTTGGAATCCATTTATGCATCACCCTTTTCATCCACCTATCCTCCTTACCTATCCACCATCCCATCTTCCATCCCTCTCCATCTTTCAACCACCATCTTATCTTCCACCTACCTCCCTTATCAATATTTTGTCCCTTGTTCATTCTATCTTTCATCATATTGTACCCCATCCTAATGCCTCCTCACACATGACCTATTCTAAGCAGGGGAATTTTACTCCCATGTGACGTAGTCCTTGGAGGCTTTAGCATATCCACCTTCTATCTCCCATCACTTCCCTTCACTCATAATCCTTTCATCTCCCCATCCTCTTCTCCCGTCCAACTATCATCTCCAATCCTTTTACCTCACAATCTTTATCTTCCTCCATTCCTACATCCAAATCCTTGCATCCATCAACCCTTGTCTTTTAATTCTCTCACACCCACCTCTCTATCATCTCCTTCATCTCTACATCCCTCATACATCCCTTATCATTGGTATCTAGCTCTAGGCTATCCCCATGGACCCAATGCTATCTTTTCCTATCCCAATGCCCCTCGCAATCTACCAACCCATGCAAATCCTATCTATCTCCTCCAGCTATCCAAAAATCAAACACCAATCAACCCATCCAATCACACCCCTTTTCTTTTTCCCAGCCTTGTTGCAAGCATCATAATCCCTCTTCATCAATGGGATTCATCCTTCCCAATCCTTGTTTTTCTTTGGGTACATCATTCCCACATCAAGAACACCCAATCTACCATCCATCCATCTTGGATTTTTAGATTTACTAGGGCAACATCATGCACATCCCCATACTCCCATCCATCATCTCAAGCCCTTGTGCATCTTGTAATTCATGTCCCGAACATCTTCTTAATCCCGTTGTACAACTTAATGCATAAAAATTCCAAAAAATCTAAAAAAATCACAAAAAAATCTAAAAATTCAAATATCCCTAAAAATTTGCAATAAAATTTTTCTTCCTTTAGCATCGCTGCATATTTTCCCTTTCAGTGACATTTTGAATCCTATGACTACAATCATGTTTTTCACCAAATTAGTTTTGAGACCGACTCTCCTTGCTCCTCATCCTTTTTACAGCTTTTTCTAGTGAATATCTCAATCAAGATTGCCCGTCAAGATGCATCCTTCCAGCGTCAGCTTATCAATCCTCCATCACGTAATATTTTTCATGGAAAGAAATTTGGACTGAATGAATGCTTGGTCATGAGGCCTTCTTTGTTGATTTTATCTTTTTATGTTAGTTAAAACCTACTCACCACTACCTCAATCTCCTATATCTTGGTGTGTTGTGACTCATGGCTATTGATGCATGTGTCTTTTGTATTGTGCTTTGTCTGAGTGTCTAGTCCATGCAAAGGAATCCTATCATATGTGTTTTCTAACACCTGATGTACCTCCTTTTTGCAATATCAAAACCAGATGTGCTCTACATATTTTAACACTATGGAATCCCCAAGTCTTTCATCTGCATTCTTAGTTGCATTCATAATAATTTTGCATCTTGCATTTTGGAAGGCTTATATTTATTCACTCCTCTCCCTTCCTCCCCTTTCACTTTCTCTTTCAAGAAAATCCCACACAAGCTTCTCTTGTTGCATTCTTTTCTCGAGGGGGCACAACCTCTTACCGGCGTCACTTCGGTATGACTCCTAAAAAACGAGCTGCCTTTGGGGAAAATTATTTCCTTTTCTTTGACACAAAGTCACTTGCGACGCCACGTCAAAGAGGGGAAAAATGTAGACATCCAAAAATATTAATATTATTATTAATATTAAATTCACTTTTTATTCATCTAACTATTTAATTAAATTAATTAAATAGTTTCATTTGTTGTATTTACATATTTTATAAATACTATTCTAATGTATTTTATTTAAATACATTTCCCTCAAAAATTCCCCTTTTAATAAAGTCATATTTATTAAAAATCCCTCCACAAGTCTAAAATTCCTCTAAGCTTGATTAAAATAAAAATACTTTATTTAAATCACTTATCCCTTTCAAATCCCACCTTTTACTAATAAATCCTCTAACCTTGATTAAAAGGTAATTTATCTCTAATTGTGTTACTATTTTCATTGCTAGTTTCATTCTTTTATGCTTAAATCATCTTAGATATTACATGTTTAGATCCATTTAGTAAAAATCAATCTTAGTTTCATTATTACTTTGCATTTCAATCCATGGTGGCTTAATCATTTTGGAGAATCTTCTAGAATAGTTGTTCCATACTAGCTCTTGAATCCTTCTTCCATCCATCCATTCTTGCATTTATCTTAAGCATTTCACTTGGGAAATCTTGAATATTGTGTTTGAGAGAGCACATTCACACCTCCATAAGAGAGAAAATAAAAAAAGCCTCTTGGGTGCACTTGTCTCAAGCTCTATCCGATGATATGAGGATTATTTTGATGTTTTTCATGTTTGTTTCATCTTATTTAAGTCTTTGAATGCTAACCCTCTAATGGTTTGATGTTTTAGTTAATGATTGCAGGATAAACTTTTCCTTGTATATAGACACATTCAAGTTTCTAAAATCAACACACAACCTTATATCTCCATTCTTCTTTCTAACTGGGACCAAGTTTGATGCCCATCTAGAATGTCTTATAGGCACTATTATTCCTGCATCCCTTAATTTCACAAGCTCTTCCCTCATTTTAGGGGCTAGCATTGGGTTTATAGGACGTTATCTTTGCCTAAAAGGCTTTGCATAAGGTTTTAAAGGGATTTCATGCTGAAATAAATCTTCCTGGTAAGCATTAATCTCATCATATGACTGTTAGAATGAATTTACAATAACTGAGAGGGGAGGGGTGAATCAGTTATCCTTAGGTCTAGATGTAGCAAATAAAACTTTTCTGTATTTCAGATCTACTCGGTAGCAGTAGCAAATATCAACAACTCTAATAATGCAGTTTACTGTCTAATGAAATTGCTTTTAGAAACATAACAGTAAAACAAACCATAAGCATTCACACAAGTTGACACAAGTATTTAATGTGGAAACCCAATATGGGAAAAACCACTAGTAACATGCTACCAAGTTTTCACTCTTCTAAAGTGACCTCTGTGAGGAGCCAACCCTGTTAAAGGTTACAATAACACACTGTTAGGTGTGACCTAGTTAAAGGATTTAATCACCCTGTCAGGAGTGGCCTTGTTAGAGGACTTAGAACATTCCACCTGAATGTCACCTTGTTAGAGGATTTATACAAATGAATGTTAGGTCAACCTTGTTAAAGGATTTAATTGATACAATGGTTAGAAAGTAATCAATAGTTGTGATATGATATATACAACTTACTTTGCAAATCTAGATCCAATTACAGCTCTAATGTTAACTTACTCAATAGCATGCATTGTCATTTCAACCTTCTGATCTGCTTGGAAATCTGTCAAGAAATCACATATGCAACTCTCTACTTTTGTATTCAGCCTTCTCTGCTAGATCATGCCAAACAGTAAATCAACTATGTAATCCTCTTGCATACACACATGTACTTCCACATTCAGCAGCACACTTCAGCATCCTGAATGAATAACCCCTTGAGGTTATCATATACCTCTATATCTAGGTCAGATAAATCTTTTGTCGCTTAAACAAGATCATAGATCTTAGGTTAGGTCAGATCCAATGGATCATTCCATCTTTGCATTACATTTAATTCTCCAAAGTAGTCTCTAATTAAATCTTGAAACCATGCATTAATTATGGTTACC
>MU227548.1:2564758-2591195 GCA_018584345.1 Thuja plicata
AGTTTTCCATTTCTATTATCTTTTAGTATAAAACATTTGCTTCCAAATACTTTAAAATACTTTACACTAGGTGCATAACCATACCAAAGTTCATAAGGTGTAGCATTTGTACCTTTCTTGACTTGAAATCGATTCAGTGTATAGACTGCAGTACTTACAGCTTATTTCCAATATTTTTGTGCAACATTCTTCTCCATCATTAGTGTTCTTGCACAGTCCATGATAGATGTTTCTTTGTTCAGCAATACCATTTTGTAGAGGAGTTTTGGGTGCAAACATCTATCTCTTTATGCTTCAGTCATTGTAGAACCTGTTAAACTCATTAGAAATAAACTCCCCACCTCTGTCAGATCTTAAGAATTTCAAACTTTTGCATGTTTGCTTTTCCACTTTAGCTAAGTACCATTTAAATAACTGGAATGCATCATATTTTTCCTTGAGAAACATCACAGTCATCATCCTCAAATAATCATCAAAAAATAGAATAAAATATCTAGCACCACAATATCTTCTTTCTCCAATGGGACCACAGAGATCAGTATGGACTAATTCTAGAATTTCCTCTGATATATGTGTTTTACTCTTGAAACTAGACTTAGTCATCTTTCCTAGTTGACATTGTTTACACAACATTCTCAGGTTTCTTTAACTTAGGTAGCCCTCTAACCTTTTTCAATTTACTTATGCTTACCAAGTTATCAAAGTTCACATGACACAACCTCTTATGCCATAGAAAAACATTATTGTACTATGCAAATAAACATGTTTCTTTAGATAAATCCAAATAAAATAAGTTACCTTTAGTCTGATCACCACTTCCAACTAATTCTCCAGTAGAATCATAGATATTTTCTTTTTTTTTATGGAATTCAACTTTGTAACCAGAAGTGTTCAGCTGTGCAACACTCAGGAAATTGTATTTAAGATCATCAACCCAATACACATTATCACATCTGATTTTGTCAGTTAAGTTAATCAATCCTTTACCTTTGATAAGACATGGTGCATCATTACCAAATTTTAGATATCCTCCTTTGCATTGGATTAGGGTTTCAAACTTATCTTTGTCACCAGTCATATGATGGGAAAAACCACTGTCAATGATCCTGTTGGGACTGAAAAAAGCAGTAAGGGTTTTTGAAGTACCATGTTAAAATTTTGCATTTTGACCCCCTAAAGTGCTTTTTGAGCTTATTTGCCCTGATGAGATTTAGAGGTCTACGATGCATGTCAAGTACTCATCACTCTTTTTTGGTCATATAAAGACATCTCAGTTCGTTAGTTTCATGTTTTGAGTTATTTCGTGATGTTTTGTTTTGAGCACTTGTCAAAATCTACATTTATGCCTAAGTGTCAATCTGTTGTGACTGGCCTAGTTTGCCTTTGAATATCTTGCACCCAGTATTGTTTCATGACCCGCCACTTTGGGTATGTTTATTGTGCATATCAAAGAACTTATATTTCAATTCCCAAGTCATTTCGATATGTTTTGAATAGGTTTCAAACCCCTCAAAGTTGATAGTTTATTGTTGTCATGCATTGTGTAATTGATTAGAATTCTAAGTAGCCCTGTTTGACTGACTGTAACTTTTGACCTAATGACCTAATTGAAAAAATTCCTCTTGTACTCCATTTAAGAGGTCAAATATTTCTTAATCCTCCTTCTTCAGGTCATGACAAGTCCATTTGGTCAGTTTGCTAAGCCCTTTCCATTTGCAGTTTCTATCAGTGTGCCAAATTGTCAAATGCAGATTTCTGAATGACCTACTTTGAGGTCTTACAATTTTACACCCGGTTGAATGGAATGGATAATTGAATGCTCCCTTATATTCTAGGCATGGAAATGTGCTATCCTGGTGATTTTCAGGCCATGATGAATCCGTTTGTCCAATTTGCCAATCCGATTCCGTTTGCAGTTTCTAACAATTTGATGCAGATCAGTTGCACTATTTGGTCAGAGGCCCTGTTTGCGAGGTTATATCTTGAGTACTATGATTGGTCAGATCCGGAAAGTGGTTGCCCTAAATTATAGACAAAATTTACTTCAAGTTTTCCAGGTCTCAGATTCTGAGGGTTTTTTTTGCACACTTTCCAAGTTTCCTTTCATTTGTAGAAATCAGTATTCCTTATGTTTTTGGTTTTCTGCATTTTCAAGTGGCTACTTTTGAGGGGTCGCCAAATGTGTCTGGATAATTTTCAAGAGCCATCCTTCTAGATCTATATTCTCCATATAGCACACTTCCAATGTTCAGAAGCTCAAATTGTCAAGAGATCTTTTGACATGTTTTCAAAGCCAAAACCAAATGCGTTTGCCGCTGTCTGACAGGGTGATTTGCAGAATTGTTCTGAATAGGCAACTTGGGCGATTAAAATCTTTTCACTTGTATGGTTCCATCAGACGCCACTTTGCAGCATGGAAGAATGTTAGACATAGGATGTGTGTGCCCACTGCCATGTCCCGATTATTGGATCTTGTCAGTTTTTAAAGGCAGCCCCAAAGGCCAGTTGCCATTAATGAGTGAAGTTTGCAGAGAAAATTGAATGGCCAAAGTCACATTAAAAGTGCAGGACAATTTTGTATGAAAATAAAGACTCATAGAGTTGTGGCCAATGCAAGGTGCATCATTGAGATTGCAAAACAATTTGGATCATTTGACAAGTATATTTGGCAATTTGTAAATTGCAAACCAATTGTTGGCAATTACTAGTCCCCGAGACAAATTCTTGTGAAGACACCCAAATCTGAATTGATCAGTAAGAACTTGATCAAAATGGGCTTTCGGTTTTCTAGGCCAACCATAATGTATTCCTTTATGCAAGCTCCTGGGGCAGTTAACAACCATCTTGTAAACTGTTTCAGACACAGAGGATGTGCTCAAATGGTATAAAAGCGCTATTTATGACATAATTCTAAATATAAATATGAGAAGACTTGACAAATGTTGGAATCTATTGGGTATTACAAGATCTGGTTACTCTCTTTTTTTTGGAAAGAGGAGGAGGCCTTCACATTATAACATGTGATGTCTTCATAAATTGAAAATGGAAAGATGTGTAATGCATAAGAGAAGGATTATTGCATAGTTTAAGATGGGATATGTGCCCAGTAATATATGGAGGGCCTCACAAAGAGAGGATACACATAGAACCCTTACCAAATGGAAACTTTGGAACATGGCGTATGAAGTGACTATAGGATATGCTCAAAGCGGATTTGTTTATAAGGCTTTGGAAACAACCTTCAAGTTAATGCATCTGTGGATGTAAATCCAAACTCCACAACCTTCACCAACAACCTCCCTGCCTGTGCTAATATGGAAGCTTGTAAATCAAGGCACATGATGAATATTTGATAGACACCTCAAGGAGATGCCATCTCATGGCATGCGATGATTGTAGGTGTGCACAAAATAGATTTGTTGAAGGGCTTTAGAAACTTTCAAGCTATGCAATCCGCAGCTGTAAAGCCAAATTCAACCACCTTCACCAGTCCTCCCATCTCGTTCTGATGTGGAAGTATAGATAGGGCATGTAAAGAGTTTAAAACATTTAAAGAATGCATTCAACATAAATCATAACCCGCGCTGGAAGTTGAAGGAAGATCCTGCACCAAATAGTGTGTAAATGGTAAAGGGAGGAGGCTGTGCTGATTGCCAGTAATTTAAAACTCAAAACAAAATACCAAAAGCTACGTAGATGTTAGGAGTAGGGAGGTTTCCACAGCATATTTTTGATTCTATTTCTTAAAGAATCCCATCTAAGTTGTAAGTTTAAATAACTTCAAGCAAATACATGAAGTGCAAAACCCCGCGCAGATCATTTCAATGAAACTTTCTTGCAAATAAGATTGGCAAGTGTAATGCCCAATGCCACAACTTCTTCCATGTTTTCCAGCTAGCACAGGTCAAAGAGATGTGTAAACAAAGCATGGATTCCCCAAGTGGCTGGGCATCAGTTTAGCTTAAATTTGTTTTAAATAAACTCTCAGACAAGTGTTGGCATGTTAGAAAAAAGAAAGGCTTGCTTAGCATCCACATGGAGGAGGAACATCAGTAGGGAGGTTTGCACAACATTCTATTAGCAAGAATGGTAAGAGAATGCTACACCAAATAGAGAAAATGATGAATCGCATAGCATGGAGAGTTTAAAAACTGGAAAGGTGATTTAAACCAAATATCCCACATTCTTTGCATAAAGGTTCTCTGTTTGGTTTATATACTCTAGCACTTAGTATGTAATATGAAGTGAAAAGAAAGGAATTCCATGGAAGGCCTCTTGGATAGTTGGAAGGATTAGTACATGGGGTGGGCCCCACCCTAATTTTGGTCAAAAATGCATAAAGATTTAAAAAACTCTCAAAAACATTATCCCAAAAGCACAAATGACAAGTGGCACCCAGTTGGGGTCCAATGGATAGTCAGCGAATCAAAGGACACCATGTGGCACCTAGTAGGCACCAAGAGGCACAATTTTAGTATAGTTCAGAAGCACCAATCATAAATTGACACGTGGCACCAAGTGGACTTGCGGACCAATCAGAGGGTGACACTTGGCACATTCTGGTGAGATGTGCAGATTTCATAATATTTTTTATTTTTGAAATTCTTTCATCACAAATGGAAAAGAGTTAAAAAGTGTGCATCTTCCACAAAATCCAATGGTTTTCTTATTGGCTTAATGGAAAGATGCACACCATCTAACCTATAATCCATTAAGCCCTTGCGACAAGTGTCACATGCTGATGCATTGTGAGGAAAAATGAATTAATTGAAATAATCAATTAAATTCATCACAAATGGCAAAGAGTTAAAAAGTGTGCATCTTCCACAAAATCCAATGGTTTTCTTATTGGCTTAATGGAAATATGCACACCATCTAACCTATAAGCAAATAAGCCCTTGCGACAAGTGTCACATTCTAGTTCATCCTGGGGAAATAATGAATTAATTGAAATAATCAATTAAATTCATCACAAAAAGCAAATGGTTAAAAGGTGAGCAACTTAAAAAAGATCTAAGGGTTTGCTTATTGGCTTAATAGGAAGATTCTCACCATCTAACCTATAAGCCAATAAGCCATTGGCCCATTTGTCACTTCAGACACATGGCACCCAGTGGACCTGCAGACCAATCAGAGGCTGCCATGTGTCACTTTTTGGAAAAGGGTTTTGAAATGGTATTAAAAAGATTTTGAATCCGTGTAATATAAAATGAGTTTGAAATATTAAAGTGAAATATTATTCAATAGTAAAACTATTGAATTAATGCATAATGGCAAATATTTCAAAATTTTCCAAAGTTTAAAACTGAATATGCATGGGAGATGGAGTTTGTTATGGAAGATTCAGAGGGCAAATCTTGTCCAAACTATGGACTATCATATATTGCCAAAAAGGTCTCGGATCAAATCAAATCAAATCAAATCAGATTCTTGCAATTTTAGTTTGATTAGTTGCAGATATTTTTCTGGGAACAGACAGGTGTCGGTGAAGGAGATGGTTTTTCAATTTCTCCTATATCTTTCTTTTCTCTGGATTGTAATAAGGATGTTGAAATTTATGTTGCTGGGTAACTTCTAGGCTATGGAGGCTTATTTCTTTGTGTTCTTTGTTTTGCAAATGTATAGTTTCAGATGAATTTTAATACAGACCATTGAATCCCTATTCAATTCTTGTTTGATGTCTTTGTATGTACTGTCATAATTCTTGCATATTAACTTGTAAGGCATGTTAATATACCAGTTATAAGGTAGCTATGGGTTTGAATTTAAGTTTCTTTCAAGGAGAGAGTAAGTCTTGATTTCAAATTCTGAGAGTTATAGGTATGCATACGAATCTGATGTCCAGGTATTGAAATGAGAAGAATGGCCTGCAAGGCATTTCATTCAGGTTTTTGATTATGGAATTGGGGTTTTCTGAGAATGCACATTTGTATGACTCTATTGCCCAATTAATAAGGCACTGGTCTATTTCTTGTCCTGCAGTTTCTTCATCAAATCAATTACTCAAATCACTTTTAAATTTTTGTGTGAGAGCTTGAATGTTGATATCTTGCATTCTGTGAATGCAAAAGTACATGTTAGTTTGTTTAAATAAGAAATCCATGGGTTAGCCTACCTGAGTCTAGAACTCAAAGAGAAGAAGGATTTCATCCTTGTCACATTGGCCATTTTCCTAGTTCATAGCAGATCATGTAGGTGGGATCTTGCATAAGATTGGTCGAGTTGAACTCCCCTATCTTGTAAGCTTGAGAACTATCCACCGATTTTCATGTCTGCATAAAAGGTTTTAGTGAGAAAGTGTTTATGTATGCAGATTTAGTATGTTTTAGGTGCACCCACCTGAGTGTGTGGAACTCAAAGCAGAAGGAGGATCAAATCCTCATCAATTAGCCTTTCCTTGCCCCTCAATTTGTATGAAGAAGAAGATCTATGTGAGTTGGACTAAGATCCCCAAGTCTAGTTTGCATATTCTCTTTTAGAATTGAAGGATACAAGAAAAAGAGCTAACAGATCCAACGATCACTTTTACTCATATAAGAGATTAATGCAGTTTTCTCATCATCATCAGAATCTTCTTTCATTGCAACATAAACAACTTCTATATCATTTTCATCAGAATTGTCAGTATCATTGTCAGAAGTTTCTTCAGCAATATAACAAGATTTCTTACCTTTGTCTTTGTAATCCTTATATTTCTTGAAGTCTCAGTCATCCTTTCTATCTTTGTATTCTTTGTATTTTTTGTCCTTTCTTTCATCTTTTTCATTCTTATCAGGACATCTAGCAGCTATATGACCAACTTTATTGCATGAAAAAAAAAAAATAGGAAGTTTACCTCTATATTTTCCTTTTCCTCTGGTTAGCCTTTTTTCCATAAGTGCTTCAAGTTCTTCAAGATCATCATCAGAAGTGTCACTGTCACTGTTCACATGTTTCTTTCCTTTCTTAGATTTATTGAGAACCAGCTATGATCTAAAAGCAAAATCAATACCTTGTGGATTATAGTTATCATAATTTGACATTTCAAATGCAGTGAGTCTACCTATCAGATTTTCCAGATTCAGATTATTGTTAGGAGTACATCTTAGTTCTTGAATTACAAAAAATATAATAGCATATATAGGAAATAAAGTTCTCAGTACCTTGCTCATAATAGTGTTTTCATCAATTGTTCCATTAGCTCCTCTAATGGCATTTACAACTTCTTTCACTCTACCATAATACTGATTAACATTTTCACCTTCTTGCATTTTCATTTCATCAAACTTACCTCTTAGACTTTTTGATTTAGCTCTCAGCACATTTGTGTCTCCATCATAGATAGTTGCAAGTTTTTCCCACATCTTCTTTGCATTTGTGCAGCTCTTTATATCATCAAACTCTAAATAGCTCAATGAGGAGGCAATCTCCAACATTGCTTGGTTGTGCTCTTGCTTTTCTTTTAGTTGAGCAGCTGTGAGAGGAGTAGAAGGTGATACATAGTCATTTTCAATAAGTCACTTAGCATCATCTCCAATACCAACCAGATGCAGTTTCATCAAACTCTGCCATGCATGAAATTTATCTTTGTTCAGCTTGGGAACCTCCTTCTTATACATCTTGATCTTTTCACTCCAAGTACCTTCAAACTATTTTTAGGAGACCAGTGCTCTGATACCAATTGTTATAATGAATTTATAATAACTAAGAGGGGAGGGGTGAATTAGTTATCCTCAGGTCTAGACGTAGCAAATAATTTTTTTTTGTATTTCAGATCTACTCGGCAATAGTAGCATATATCAACAACTCCAATCATGTAGTTTACTATCTAATTAACTTTCTTGTAGAAACATAATAGTAAAACAAACCATAAGCATTCACATAAGTTGACACAAGTATTTAACGTGGAAACCCAATATGGGAAAAACCACCAGTAACATGCTACCAAGTTTTCACTCTTCTAAAGTGACCTCTGTGAGGAGCCAACCCTATTAAAGGTTACAATAACACACTGTTAGGTGTGACCTGGTTAAAGGATTTAATCACCCTATCATGAGTGGCCTTGTTAGAGGACTTAGAATATTCCACCTAAATGTCACCTTGTTAGAGGATTTATACAAATGACTATTAGGTCAACCTTGTTAAAGGATTTAATTGATACAATGGTTAGAAAGTAATCACCAGTTGTGATCTGATACATACAACTTACTTTTCAAATTTAGATCCAATTATAGCTCTAATGTTAACTTACTGGATAGCCTGCATTGTCATTTCAACCTTCTGATCTGGTTGGAAATCCGTCAAGCAATCACACATGCAACTCTATGTTTTTGTATTCATCCTTCTCTGCTAGATCATGCCAAACAATAAATCAACTATGCAATCCTCTTGCATACACACATGTACTTCCACATTTAGAAGCACACTTCAACATCCTGAATGAATAACCCCTTGAGGTTATCATATACCTCTCTGTCTAGGTCAAATAAATCTTTTTCCACTTAAACAAGATCGTAGATCTTAGGTTAGGTCAGATCCAATGGATCATTCCATCTTTGCATTACATTTACTTCTCCAAAGTAGTCTCTAATTAAATCTTGAAACCATGCATTAATTACGATTACCCATATATTAAATGACGTGGATCAATCTTTAATTAACATTACAAATCCCAATAAAATTAACTAAGTTGGCTAGAGATCTCAAATCTCATCATTAATTCAATTACTGTAAGTCGACCAACATCACTATTTTTGCTCGACAATTTCACTGGTGCTCGGCATTGAACAAATTTGCTTGTCACAAACAACTTCACTCGGCATAAGCAACTTTGCTTGGCACAAGCAACTTTTCTTGGCACAAGCCAAACTTTGCTCGACACAGAACAACTAGAAAAACTATCTTTGAAAGATAAACAACTAAATACTTTGCCAGAGTGCCAACTGATCAAGTACCGTTTTGATTGCCTTAACTCAACCATTCACTTGGTCTTCTTGTTAAATCTTCTTCATCAATAGTAGATATGGTACTTAAATAGATAACAATAGTCTCACCAGTTAAGGTTTAACAACAATGACAAAATAACAATTGCTTGCATTGTCACTTTCCAACAATGACCATGCAAAATATGCCTATATTTACTTAACAAGGCTGTCAAGTCTTCCTTAATATTTGGAGTGAGATTCTTACCTATGTATACTTCCTTAGGAGTATGATCATTTCCCAAGTTGATATTTTCAACTTCTTCATACTTTTCACTTGTCTTAGCCATCTTAAGACTTTCTTGCTCATCAAAAACTCCTTCAAGTGGCACCAAGCCTCTAGGAATTTAGTTTGTCTTCAGTTGCACCACTTCCTTTCCAAACAAAGTTTCTTTCCATCTTGATTCTCAACATGACCATCATTATATTTTTTGGTCCTCATATCTGTCTTCATTCATAAAAAATCTGAGAAGATCTATGTTATCTTCAAACACTTGCCAATTTTGCACATTTTCAGGAATTGATGGCATGTTTTGCATCTCAATCTACACAATCTCATCAAAAGGAACATCAACCTTCCTGATGGATAAATTAGCAAACAAGTCTGCAAGGTATTTTTATGATCTTTCTATCCACTCGATTGAAAATGCATCAAAAAATTCCACTAAATCCTATAATAAATTTCTATATTGCTTTAATCTAGGATTTTTTGAAGTGAAATTATTTTTTACTTGAGAAATAATTAAATCAGAGTCACCATAAACTAAAAGAATCTTAACTCAATAAGATTTTGCAAATTTTAAACCAAGGATTAACTCTTCATACTCTAGAATATTATCTGTACATTCAAAATTTAGTAAGAAAGAAAACTTTAAAATCTTACCACATGGAGATATAAAAGTGATCCCAACACCATTACCTTCCTTATTGCATTCTCTGTCAAAAGTCATTTTCCAAAGCTCTTCTTGATTCTCCTACAAATGCACTCCAATGGGCTACTAATTTCTAGTGCTGATTTAGTGATACTTACCTAGAAATTATCCATGTCTGAATGGAAGAAGTTGATTGTCTCCATCAAAATGTCTTCATCAATAATATATGGATATCTTGGCTCCCTATTGATTCTTACTTCCCTGTCATCCACTGGAATAGTAGTATAAGAAAAATCTAACTGAATATGACCATCTACTAAATTAGACCATTGTTTAGATAAAAGAATTCAATAGTTAGAAGGAACTCCTACAACAATAATATCAATTTTGTATGAAATTTCAAGACAAGCAGGAAATTTAAATTCCACATCTTTCATAACACCAACAACGGGTACCTATAACATGAGGCAATGGATGGTAGCAGGGAGAAAGCATGGAGAAGAGGCGCATGGGTGGGAAACCAAATTTCAAATTTCCAATAGGCCATGCCAGTGATGGAGATGCAGGTCCTTCCACTATAGAGGGAATATCTGTAGATTCTGGGGGAGATGACAATGAGAAGAAAAAACAAGATGGTCTTATGGGCTACGGGGACCCAGGTGAGGGTTCCATTATGGGAAAAGAGACAACAAACTGGTCATCCCTTTTTGGGATCAAACCCTCAGGTAAGTCTATTTACCCACCTGTTAGAAATATCTCAAATATTTTTGAAGGGAAATATGAAATTTCTATTCATGATCAAGTTATTGAACATAATATAAAAAGAATGGAGAACTCCTTAGTTGGTCAATTTATTGGAATTAGACCTAATATTGAAGTTGTAAGAGCCTTTGTTGATAAAAAATGGAAACTTAAAGGACAAGTGGATGTTGTCGCCATGAATAAAGGCTATCTTTTGTTCTTCTTCTTGTGTGAAGAAGATAGGAAGCAGACCATTAGTGGTGGACTATGGAGTATAGGAAAAAGTACAATGGTCTTACAAAAATGGTATCCTAATATGGCCCTTAATGAGGATTTCATAGTCCAAATTCTTGTATGGGTTAAAATCCCTGGGCTCCCTCTTGAGTATTGGAATGAAGATTTGTTTGTGGGTATACCTAGTTCATTTGATAAATTGTTATCTATAGACCTTGTTACGACGTCAAGAAGAAGATTGATGCATGCTAGAATTTGTGTTGGAATAGTGCTTGAGGCCGATATGCTAGAGCAGATAGAAATGGAATCCAAACTTGGGAAATGGATTCAAAAAATTGAATATGAATAAATCCCATTTGCTTGCTTTCGATGTAAAAAGGTGGGGCATTGGGAAAAAATTGCCCAAATAATACTAAGAAGAAAACCCAAAAGAAAAAGGTGTGGAAACATGTTGATAAGAATGGAGAAAGCAAAGAAGGGTTTTAAGTTCTGATTCTAAGAATAGGGCAGATAAAAATTATGAGAATGAGAGAATAGAAGATGAGAAGGAAAATAATATGGAACATAGTATTCATATAATAGAGACAAAAAAACATGCTAATCCTAATCCTAATCCTGAAGTTGATAAGCAAAGTACAAATGATATAAAATAGATAGGGGACATTGTTCAGGATAACTTTGAGTATGGGTATGAAGAAATTATAAGTCAGAAGATCAACAATGAGATGGTACTAGAGGATAATTAGTCAACCACTCAAGAGGTTGAAGAATATAATAGGTAGCAGGGGGAGTCAGAGATTAAATTTGGGAAAAATGAGTTCATTGATGCCCAGCAAGATATAGTTCTAGGTCCAGGTATTTTTGAAATGACTCAAGATTTATCTCCCAATGTTAGGGACAATGATAGAAAAATA
Organism: Thuja plicata; assembly: GCA_018584345.1. Taxonomy (NCBI): domain Eukaryota; kingdom Viridiplantae; phylum Streptophyta; class Pinopsida; order Cupressales; family Cupressaceae; genus Thuja; species Thuja plicata. The sequence continues at coordinate 2,576,480 of MU227548.1, forward strand.
TTAAAGGGGGGGATCATGAAGAAATAAATAGGGCTCTAGAAAGGTAGGAAAAATATATTCCTTTCACTATGGTTGACAAAAATAAAGGCAAGAAGGGTATGGCAGAAAAAGCTCAAAAAAAAGTAATCTTCCTGATGTTGGAGGAAGCCAACTCTCTCCACCAGGGAGGCCACCAAGCTCAAGAAAAATAAATTAGGAGGCAGATAGAAACATATCAGATGGTACTCAAAGGACCATCACTCAGGTGGGTATAACCAAAAATAAATGAAGATTATATCATGGAATATCTAAGGGTTAAATAACACCCATAAGTAGGATTTAATCAGAAATATGGTTAGAGACAATAGACCTGATATTATTTTGATTTAGGAAATGAAAATGTCTAAGGATAAGGTTGAAACTCTTAAGTTTTTCAAAAATAGAATAATTTGTAGAGGTATTTTGGAAGGTGCCTCTAGAGGAATAACTTCTATATGGAATGGTGATGCTATTAGAGGTAATGTAATTTATCAGGAAAATAATATGGCTAGTTTCATATTTCAACACATCTAGGATGGAACTACCTGGATTCTAACAAACATCTGTGCTCCTAATACTAAGAATGGGAGAAGAATTTTTTGGAACAAAATAGACCAGGTGAGGAATTATTTTTCTAATGAAAGATGGATTGTCATGGGAGATTTTAATACTCCTCTCAAGGAAACAAAAAAATTTGGAGGTAGCCAACCCAACTTGGAAAGAAGAATTGACTTGATGAATTTCATTACAAGACAAGCCCTTATTTATGTTGACTTACAAGGTATCAAATTCACTTGGAACAATCAAAGAGAAGGTGAGGGGCTTATCCAAGTAAGACTTGATAATGCTCTCATATCTAATAATTGGTATCAACACTATAACTTCTCCTTAACTACTTTTATTAGAGCGGGTTCTGATCACTAAATGTTGTCCTTCATTGCTAATCATTTATCTAGGAAAAGGAATTTTCCTTTTCAGTTTGATAAAATTTGGACTATTCACCCATATATGAATCCCAAAATTAGAGAGTGGTGGTAGATTAATATTGAGGGAATGACTATGTATAGACTTACTTATAAGTTGAAAAATGTTAAAGATACTATTAAGATTTGGATTAAGGAAACTTTTGGTAATATTTTCTCTTCCAAGGCTGACATTTTGATGGAACTTAAAGAAGTTGAGGATTCTATTCAATTAGATGGTTATACTAATATCAATAAAGAAACTAAGAGTGAAATCCTAATTAAATACCATGATATTATGCATAAAGAAGAAATTTTCTAGAAGCAAAGATCTCGCAATACTTGGCTTAGAGAAGGGGACAAAAACTCCAAATTCTTTCATATGACAATGCTCAAGCATAAAGAAGCCAATAGAATATCTAAGCTCAATGTGTCTGGTAGAGTTTTGGATAAGGAGGAGGAAATATCCAAGGAATCTAAGAACTACTTCTCCTCTTTGTTGACCCAGAACAATCAGTTGAATTAGGATCTTCAACAAGATATTCTGGCTAGTATTTCCCAAATTATTACTGATGATGACAACTTGAATCTTTGTTCCATTCCATCTAATGAAGAAATAAGGAAGGTTGTCTTCTCCTTTGAAGGATCTAAGTCCCCAGGTCCTGATGGTTTCCCTATGTTTTTCTTCTAGTATTATTGGAATATTTTTCAAAATGATGTGCCCGATGTTGTCAAAGAGTTTTTTGGATGCAAAAAAATCCTAAAAGAAATTAATGGCACGTTTATTGCTCTTATTCCCAAAAGAGCTGGGGCTGAATCTATGGATCTCTTTCAGCTAATTAGCCTTTGCAATTATTCTTACAAGATCATTTCTTAGGTTATTACTTCTATAATTTTGTCTCTTTTTCCTAGACTCGTTTCTCATCAAAAAACTAGTTTTGTCCCAGGTAGGCAAATTTTAGATTCCATTATTACTATCCATGAAAATATTCACTCTCTCACTATGGCTATAAAATAAGTATTTATCTTAAAAATTGATCTCTCAAAGGCCTATGATAGATTTGATTGGATTTTGCTTCAGAAAACTCTCTTGGCTTTTGATTTCAATCCAAAAATTATTAGAATTCTCTTGCATCTCATCACTTCCCCTTCCTTCTCTATCTTGGTTAATAGATCCCCTTCTCCTTTCTTTAAATCCTCAAGGGGTTTTAGGAAAGGATATCCTCTCTCACCTATATTATTTGTTATTTTAGCTGAATGCTTGGGGAGATTTATTGATAGTTCTATTCAAAAAGGAGATTTGAAAGGTCTTAGACCATCGTCTTCCAATTATGTGTGTTCCCACTAGCAATTTGTGGATGATTCAATCTTTCTGGGAGAAGCATCAATATCTCAAGCTTGGAATCTCAACAAGATTCTCAACAATTATAGCAAGGCTACCAGTCAATCTATTAACTAGGATAAAAGCTACATCTACTTTTTTAATACCCCAGAGTACAGACAGGAAAAATTCAGTAGAATCATGGGATACCAAATTGGACAGCTACCTGCTACCTATTTGGGTCTTCCACTTGGTCTTAATCCTCTTGAGGCCTTCTGGAGTTCTTTGGTGGATAAATTCCACAAAAATCTTACTGGTTGGAAAGGGGGTCTTCTTAGTCAAGAAGGTAAAGTGCTTCTTTTGAAATCCACCCTCCAAAGTATCCCTATCTATGCTCTCAGTCTTTTTAGAATTCCTAATAAATATGTTGATGCTATTGAAAAAATACAAAAGAATTTTCTTTGGGCTGGGGTTGAAAAAGCTAAGAGATTCGCTCTAATATTGTGGGATAAATTTTTTACTCTTAAAAATAAACGAGGGCTCGGCATAAGAAGTATTAAAATCATGAATGATTCCCTTCTTGCTAAACTTGGATGGAGGGGGTATTCTTCTAAAAAGGAATGGAGCATGATTTGGCATAATAAATATAAAAGTAACACTCCCTCTCTCAATGTCTTCTTGGATTATGAATATAATCTGGTTGGCTCTTGTATGTATAAGAATTTCATTAAAGCTAAAAACACCCTGAGAAGAGGTGTCAAGTGGAAAGTTGGGAAAGGAGATAAAATTGATTTCTAGGGAGATATTTGGGTTGGTGATTCCACTCTTGGTGAGAACCCCCTTTGGGGTCCTTTGGTTGATCTTTGCAAAATCAGATTTGGCTCTAAAGTTAATGACTATTGGGTAAATGGACTATGGAGGGACCTATCTACTATAGACCCTACCCTCAAATCTTGAAACAAAATTATTAATGTCATTACCCTATACAAAGAGGAGGATTCTCTGATTTGGAAATGGACTACCAGTGGCAATTTCACTGTGGTATCTGCCTATTATTTTAACTATGATAACATTGAAACTCATGTTTGGGAAAAAGCTTGGATAAAAGGCCTAACTCCAAAAATTAATATATTTTTTGGATGATGATCCAAAATAAAATCTTAACAATTGATAACCTCAAAACTAGAGGTTTGTATTTTCCTAACTTGTGTTTCTTGTGCAGAAAGCAGGAACAATTTGTTAGCCATCTATTCATTCACTGCCCCTATTCAAGTGATATATGGTCTCTTTTCCTGAATTCCTTTAATATTGATTGGGTCCTCCCTTCCTATATTCAAAGTATGTTCATCTCTTGGGATATCAACATCAAGAACAAACACATCAAAAGGATATGGAAAATTTATTTACCACACATCACTTAGGCTATTTGGAAAGAGAGGAATGATAGAATATTCAGAGATACGTCAAATATCCATAAGGTTTTATATAGAAAGATCAAAAGTATGATAATTGAAAATTATAAACTTATGGACATCAAAGACAATTCAAATATGGAGGAACTTCTATTTCTATGAATTGGTGCATTCAAATTAATGGTGAAAACCAAACTAATCCTAGGGATGAGGTGAATTGGGAATGCCCCCATCAGATGGATGAAGATCAAATTTGATGGTGCCTCTAAGGGAAACCCTGGTATTGTTGGCTATGGAGTTGTGATTTAGGATGATAAGGGAATTTGCAAAGCTCTAAGAATGATTCCAATAGGAATTCAAAATAACCATGTGGCTGAAGCAATGGCTGCCTTACATGGCCTTCTCTTAGCTAAGGAGCTCAACTATAATAAAATCTAGTTAGAAGGGGATTATTTGAATATTATAAAATGTCTTAATGAAAATTTGACACCTTCTTGGTCAATGGATAATATTATCAAAAATGCTAAGGACATTATAAGATCTATGAAAAAGTGTGTCATTACCCATGTGTACCATGAAAGAAGTGGGGAAGTTGACTGGGTGGCCAACTATGCATATAGAAATGATAACATTACTACTTGGCATAATGAAATTAGTACTCCGTATGATATGAAATATCTTATATTAAAGGAGAGGATCCATGGAAAACAAAGAATTAAAAAAAATTTAATTAATGATGGGAGAAAACATGAGTTATGTGAGGATTAATAATGATAAGGTAACTTCTCTTGATGCCATTTCCCATCATCATATCATCTCACACAGATTATGGGTCATTTTGCACAAGATTACAAAAAGTAATAAAATTGAAGGTTGTGCAAGAATAAGAGCTGCTAAAAAAAAAAACCAGAGAAACATTTGCAAAATGGGAGGCAAGAAAAAAATAGACAGTCATTCTAGTTGTAATGAGTGGAAGTGGAAAGGGTATGTTTGGGATATTCTCCAGAAAGATGGCTTCACTGGTTATATGGAGAAGCTCCAAGGTTGGGAACCTGTTGTAACTAATTTCTTCATGAAAAACTGGAAGAATGGGAAAATTTACTTCCATAATGTCTGGGTGGACATCAATGAAGAGCTGACTGTTAAGGCCACAGGTTTACCCCATAAGGGTATGAAGTTCTATTGGGACTAGATTTATTCAGACAGAGCTCGTGCCATATTTCTTGAAGATGAAATTGAGGCTACCAGTTTGGTAAAGAAGGTAGGTGGGTTCATTAGCCCTAACAACATAGGTCATCCTTGGAGATTCATTTTGTATGCTATAATCAGTTATTTAACTCTTGATGGTAGATTCTCTCGGGCCTTCGAGCACCATTTTATTATCTTAAATTACTTTAGGTATAATGAGAAGGTCAGTATTCCTTTCTATCTTATGAGCTCCCTGAATCATACTATGAAAAAGCTTCAGAATGATCCTTGTTGTGACCATGTGTCACATCAGGGCTTAATGGTCCTTATTTACAAAATGCTTAAAATGAGAAAAATTGAAAGGACAATTCTTAAGGGAAACTCTCTGGGTGATGAGGATATAAAGGAGTTTGAAAAAGGAGAAAAATTTAATGTAGACATAGAGGATGAGATGAAGAACACTACAAGTGTTAAAGGGAAAGGGAATTTGAAAGGGAGTTCTTCCAACAAATTCCCAAAAACCAAGTAAAGGTAGGAAGGTTAGGATGATGATTTTGAACTAGAAGATACCAAGACCGAGGATGAGGATAATAATTTGAACCGTGGCGAGAGAAAAATTCCTTTTGTAAAAAATAATTACTCAGTTGTTAAGAAGGAGAAGGGTAATATAAAAAATAAGGGCATTTTGTTGTCCTCTGAAGAGGAGGAGGCTTTAATTAAAAGCCCTGTGAAAATAAAGAATAAGAAATTGAAAGAAGATGATAAAAAAAATAAGGCCATGGATGATATTGGAATTGATGAAGGTATCAATTATGAAAGGGTGGACTCTCAAAGTAAGAAGATAGATGAGGTTGACATTAATGAAGCCAAAGTTAAAACTACCACTATAAGGGTGGGTTTAAATATTGAGCAGGATCAAAGGGATTGTATTCTTTCCTTCGGTTGTTTCATGGATACTATAGCTAAGGACAATGTTCCCATGAAAGATGAACTCAAAGAACAAGGAAAAATGGTGAATATGATTAAAACAACCACCATTGGTGAAAAAACTATGGCCTCGTGTTTGAATAACTAGATGGAATGCGTTCAAAAAGGGGAGACCTTTGGGGAGTTGGGAGGCACTGTGCTAGCCATGGAATAAAAATTGAAAAATATGAGTAAATAGGATGAGAGCAACCTCTATGAATCTAGAATCTCTATACTCAAAGATAAATTTGAGAGATTAGAGAATACCCTTAAGAAGATTAGCGATCAAAGTTTTCACATTCTGAGGACATCTGAGGATCAAAGTAAGAACATTGTTGATAAAATGGAGATTAATAGGGGGAGGAAAGAAAATAAACCATAGAAGGTATAGGTACTAGTATAAGACCTCATGCCAGTGCCAAGAAAAAAGATGTAGATTTGGAAGACCTGAAGATTCAGTGAGCAACATGGAGCTTCTAGCAGAGCAAGCTAAAGATTTGAGGGACAATTACTAGTTTCTTCCTCTTGCCTTTTTGTTGTATTTTCTGCTGTCCTTTTCTATTGTGATGTATGTTTTTGTTTTCTTTTGCTAAGTGTTTTTGGTTGGAAGGTTGTGGGCCTTTGTTCCTTTTTGTTTTGAACTGTCTTGAGGATTGATCAACAATGTATATCTTTTGATCTTTTTGTACAAGGTTTTGGGACCTTTCAAATCCTTCTTTTACTTAATCAGAACAACATGTATAGATCTATTGTCCATAGAATAACATCTTCCATAAGTTGTGTCAACCTTCATTCCAAGCTCCTTCATAAATTCTGAGGACGTGATGTTAACTGCTGCTCTTGAATTTATCATATAATTCTCAACAAGTTTATTGTTAATCATCAAAGTGAGATAAAAAGCATCAACTTGTGTTCCATTTTGAGAAATAGTAGTTCCTAAATAAACCACTGGTGGTTCTTCATTTACTGGTCTCTAATTAGATTCATCTTTGAAAACATTACCTACATAAGACAACACTTTTATAGTTTCATATTTGTATTCAGATATTTTCATCATTTCAAATAAAGGAATATTTATTTTCACCTTAGACAAAGCATTAGATATAAAAGTACTAATATTGGGAATATACTTACTGACCATTGGTTTCTCTTTTGGCTTTGTCAGTTTAAGAGCTTGATGATGATCTACCTGTTGCTCCAGCTTTGTAGTATCATCTTTGATCCTTTGTGTGTAAGTCTGACTGACCTTCTTCTTTGGTACCTTGACCAAGTATTCTAGTAGGTTTTCCTTGATCAAAATTTATTTTTCTATTCCTCAATTTTTAATTAGTCCTTGCTTCATCAAGTGCTTCAACAATATATGTTTCTTTCTCCTCATTTGTTAACCTCCTGATGACTGGAAACTCTCCTTGTTTCCTATCACACTGATATATCATGTTCAGATCATCATAGTACACATAATATTCATCATGAAAACTATAATCATCTCTTCCCCACATGGGTTTAGATGAGACATTATTCACTATGAGTTGTTAATCATCACTCTCATCTTCATCCTCTTGCAATTTTTGGGCCACACCATAATTATTAGGAGAATGTGGTAATGTGATATCTTCACACCAAGGATATCTCTCCACCAAATGGTTTTCTTTTCAATGGATCAGGTGTTTCTTTAGCATAATTTTTATTTTTAGGTCTACGATCCTTCCAACTAGTATTATAAGGCATATATTGCAATCTAAATCTATCATTTTTAGGGAATGATGGCCTATCACTCCTACCTTTCTTTGTATTTAGATTTTTTAGCATATCCATAATTTCTTTAAAATAATCCTTTTTAGGGGCCTTCAAATTGTATAATTTAGTATCATCCCTTTTATCTATCCTTCCAGTAGCTTTTATGTTATTTTCAATAGTAGTAGCAACCTTGAAATCTTGTTGCAAAGTTGCAGGTCCTTGTGATCTAATCTAATAATGTGTTTTACTATCAAATGCACTCAGATAGAAATTGATCAAAATATAATCAACATGTCTTATATCTCTGGGTATTATCTTCAATAATTTATTATACTTTTATTTAATTCTACAACTGATTCATTAAAATTCTTTTTAATGTTGGATAATTCATGAGATGCAAAAGATGTATCATTATGATCACCAAACTGCTCAACAAATTGATCCACAAAGTTACACCAACTTTAGAGGGATCCATCAGGAAACCCCCTATACTATTCAGAAACATCTTCAATTAATGACTAGAAAAATAACTTCATGAAAACATCCTCATGATTTCCATCTAATTCTTCAAAAATGTTTTTTAAAGTTGTGGTATGTTGTTCAGCAGATTCCACTCCATTCGCTGAAAATTTTGGAATGACATTTCTTTCTTCATTCGATATATTTTTTGGGTATCCCAATATCCCACTAAAATCTAATTGCCTATATCTTTCCATCACCATAGGAGCTCTCCTTCTCTAGCGCATATTATGGTAATTCCCATTTTGACCTCTGGGATTTTGGTGATTTGTGCCTTGATGATTTTGACCATTATTATAATAATTTCCAATGTTTTGTTTCCTTGGATTACCTTGGTTATAGTTTTATCCATTATTTGGTTGTCCCCAATGACCACTCCTTCCATTTACATTATTTTTCTTCTCACACCTTCCTCTATTGTCTAGCTCAAACAATGGGTTTGTATGATCACTATTGAAAATCTGCTCCCCATTTTTTCTATGAGAGGGATTGTATTTTGGTATTCCATCCTTTTTTTGCATCACCTTTTCTCTTGTTCCTTCTTCATCGTCAGGCACTAAAATTAAATCACTTCTTTTTGTTTCTATCCTATCCAAGGCCTCACTAGGTAGCCTTCTCAAAGATTTAACCACTTTTGGATTCTTTTTGCCATACTCAGTCAACTAACTTAATGTAGCATATAAAAACTAATCTTCATCATCATACTCTTCTATCTCTTCTTCTATTTCCTATATTTGATTATGATCTATAGTATATTCAAAGCCAAAGGGATTTCTATCTTCCTCGATATTACTTGGATTCACAAATTGGTTTTCCTCACTGAAACCAGTGTTCTCCTTATCAGAAAACTTCTTATATCTAGTATACAACATATATGCAACTTGTTTCTTTCCTTTCCTTATATTTTTGTGTAAATCTAATTCAATCTAATCTTGATGCAAGGATATTCTACCCCACATGAATACTTAGTATAACAAAATTAGTTTACCAAGATATAACTGCATCAAAATTGTAGTGTTGCCACCTTCTTGTTAGAAAGAAAATACGTACTATCTTCTAAGTCCTTTATCCTAGTAAGGTCTATCTATAGATATTATTACAAACAATTCCTTAGTGGAGTCACCAATATGTTGGTGCTCAAATAACTAGATTGGATTTCCTATGGACTTTCCTATCCAATGCTGGGAAACCCAAGTGATTTGGCCAACTAACAAGTTTCAACCAAGGCAAGGTTGAAACTTCTGCAATTCTGGCTCTACAAAACCAAGGCTAGTAGGCCTATACCTTGACTTATCCTTCAAGTTACAAGTCTTTTTACAGCATATAAGATACTCTTCAAAATTCTATCTCTCAAGTATGGAAAGGCACTTGAAAGAAATCAAATTGTAATCAATACAACATAAAACTGCAAAACTGAATGCTTTTTCAGATTGTAAGAATGCTTTGAATATATGCATCATTGAATGAATGCTAGAATATCTCAACAACTTAAACCAATGAACTAAATGACTATATCCAATAATTAATTAGATTCGTGCCTATATCAACTTGGGCAATATAGTCAATCCAATTTCAATCCTATGTACAACCTTGCAAGACAGTATATGTTCCAATACCATAAACTATTTTAATGTTATATATGCAAAGAAATTAAGTCTATTTATATCCTTGTTAGTTCAAATGAATTTAACTCCTATGGTTGGGAGACAAGTTGAACAAGAAGCCAGAAACACTAACTTTTCACAAATTCCTTGATAATCAAACAATGATATAAGACATATAAGATCTCAACACAAGCATTGAAAGAATAGAAATTGAAATTCCTTCAATAATTGCAAGGGAATAACTGAAATTAATTGAATCCTCTTACCAAAAGTGAGACAGGAAACACTTATCTTTTATTGATTTTGAAAAAATAGTACATTTGAGTCCATGTTGCAGTTGTGGTCAAACTAGAAACAATAATAGTGATTGTTTCACATGGCCTTGAAATCCATATTTGTATAAATTCCAAGGGATGCATACAAGCTTCAGATTGATGTGTCTCTTCATAACTAAAATCTAACCCTAAGATCACAACTGAAAAATATAGTTATAATTAAAGAATGAATAATCATCCTTGCTTACAAAATAGTGGCCGACCATAATGATAATAATAGGTTGCTAAAAAAACCACATGCAATATGTATGAGATAGCATAATAATAATCAAATTCATTTGATCATATGTCCATCTAGATATAACTTTGTATGATAAATAAATACTATCACTAGTATATCAATAGTTTCATCTATAGTAACAAGATCATCAACATTGTTGACCATCTTCATGAACTATCCATCCTTGTAAATATTCTTCCAAAATTTTTGCATATCCTTCTTCTTTCTCAATGTTTCATTAAGATCACATTATCTTGTTAGAAGATGGATCCATGTTTCACCACCTTCAAAACCCTGCATGAGAATGACAACGTATCAAATAATAAACAACTCTAGTTGTCAAAAAGATATAATAAAAATATTAAAATGACAAAATAAAATCCTAGTCAACATTGCCCCCCAGGAATTATGTATTTTTTATTGTCAGGGACACATGTCATCATCTCACAATGCCTCAATGAGTAAAATATATTCATCTATCGATCACGGGATCACACGGACTGTTGATTCCTTATGTGTTTTAATAGACGATCATGTTACATAGATTCTATGGGTCTGGAACACGCGTCACTCAGGCGTAATCCCTTGAAGGATAAACCAAGTGCATCTTCCAATCATGGGATTGTGACAGCCATAGATCTTTTTCTAGATTAATCGTAGATCAATCTTCTTGTTGTTGTCAAACTTGATCACCTTTTTTTATTGGATAAAATATGGTCGTCAATCTTACCCGCATGCTGAAAGATGGGGGCTTTAGTAGCTCATATTTAAATATGTTTTATAAATGACGAACAACCTTGTCAGCCATCTCAATGAATCAAAAACTACCAACTATATTCTTTTTATCTCATCATTCAAAATATCAGTGGGCCCAGGACACGTGTCACCCAGTCATGTTCCCTTGAAGGATAAACAATGATCAACTCTACTTTGAGGGATAACCCTATCTATAGATCCTTGTTGAATGTTAACCGTTGATCATCATATATTTACTTTTTTGAACCTTCAGGCCCAAGACACGTGTTCCCATTTTGTGATGCCTTGAAGGTTAAACATCCTGCGTCTTAGCTTTGAGGCATGTTGCCCCATTTTTGTTCTACATATCTCTAGAGAAAAATGGATTTTTAGTGCATAGTAATGGTCTTGAAAACTATTTAGGCTTAGAATTATCACCCTAAATCAGGCATTAAGGCTTCATGGCAATTCTATCTGACAATGGCAACTTCCTCTAGCTGTGGGTGAACTATGGATGAGGAAGAATCTCTGGATTCTAGGCCGGTTCCTATCTGATATGGAATATCACCTCCTGATTGAAAATTTAACTAAGAAAAATGAAGAGAGATTTAAAATTGAACTTTCATAAAAACTAGAAAAAGGTGATACACCAAGGAGATTCAGATTCTTTTGAAGCTTCAAACTGACATTCAATTATCATACCCTAATGGATCTCTGCACTATCATTCACTGCTCAATACATAGGTTAATTGGAAGGTCACAACTAGAGTTTGACCACAAGTAGTACTTTTACCATTAACAACATGCGTGTTTTGCAAACGGCTTATATTCTATAATATAGAATAGGAATCAATGCAATTCACTAAACCATATTCCAAAGGTATTACTCTTATATGCAAAAAATTGAAACAGAACTTGAACAAATGATCACAATAAGATGTATGTAAAAAAGTGGGGCCACTATATTCTTCTCAAAATCTATATATAAGTTACATGTATGAATTCCCAAGCAATGGCAAGGAATAATGAAATCCTCTTGCACACAACCGAAATTACAAGCATGGACTTAAACTGGAATACAAAGAAAAATGAATCAAGAGCTATAGGAGTCAAAAATTCACTAAAGCTCTTTTCTCCACCAATTTGACCCCCCCTAACATAAAGAAAAAACTCCCTCTAAATAGCCAACATAGATTATTTCAAATAGTCTTCCCTCCAAAAAGAAAGCCCTCCAAAAACTCTCCATAACTATAGGGTTTAATAAATTACCCTAAGACAAAAACCCTATGTTTTAGCCCCCCAAATTTGATATACCATACCAATTACCAATGTATCAATTACATCCCATTCAAATACATGACATTTTAATCTAACAGTGTTACCATCCCACTTAAAAAACCTGAGTACCTAACCTCAAAGGGTTCAAAACCCTTGTCAACTTGGCATCAACCCATCTCTGACTCTGCCGACACCATACCACTGTGGTTGATGTTGCTGTGCTTTGGTAACTAGCATGGTTTGTAATTGATTTGATTACCACCAGTTGGAAGGGACAGTTCATTATGTCATGGCACAAAAAGGTACCAATGTGGCAACAAGGAGGGAATGTCGATGCATTTGAACTGTAATTGCATTTACTCCATCTGACAATGGATTTCAAATGAGAGTAAAAAATAATGTATTCGACTCATCAGTTTCATTTGCATCTTTAGGGTTTTGTTCTGTGGTGCCACCATGTTTGAAACTAGAAACCACGAATCTCTACTATGTTTCCGCCTCTGTTCTGTAGAGAAACTTTGAGTTTCATGAGCTTTATGAGGAAAAAATGTCGTTTACATATTCACTGTAACACATAGCATCTTTTTTGTCACATTCTTCTTCAGTAAAGGCCATAGATTTTGATCTTCATTTGTTTAGAACTCGGGTCCCAACTATAAGTTTGCTTGCATTCGCTTTAATGTTGGGATGTTTTGATGATATAGTATCTTTGATCTTCTTTTTGCTTGATTTCAGGTTTCATCTGTAAGTTATCTTTAGTCTGCTTGAAAGCTTGGAACACTTGATGATGAAGTGTTTTCAAAGCCATTTACTAATGGCAATGCAGATTCACTTGTAACTCAGGTTCTGGATTGATGTCTTACCACCATTTTGGGTTTTAAACTGTAGTGTATGGAGGAAGTTCTGGCAGTCTTTGTTTGCAACCACCACTTGTAAATTTGGGATGCAACACCACTGAAATCTTGGAGTGGTCTTAAACTATGATTGAGATGTCAACCCATGAACCTTAGCTCTGAACTAGGGACATCTCAGTCATAGTTTCAGACTTATCCCCAGTTTTTTGTGTGATATGTAACTAAGAAAAACGCCACGACCTCCTCTATATGTCTTTTCACTTCCTCCTTTAGACATGTGGGCAACAAACCAATTTATGATTGTTTAAATTTGACCACCATGTTGAGACTGGAAACCATGACTCTCTTCAGCATATAGAAATGTAGCTTATGACTGAAAGGTGAGGTGAATGTATTCTCTTCAAAATTTATGACATCTTTCAGTCATAAGCTTCACATTTCTACTGTGAGTTGATACAACCATGATTTGGAAGTATAATGTACCAGTAGCTTCTGTACATACAGATAAGTGATCATCTCCTCTATTGTTTATTTATCTCTTCTTATTGCATCAATGTGAACCTCCTAAGTGTTTAATGCATGTTGGTGCTCTCTGTTTGATGTCAATTGTAGCTTTAAATCTTCATAAAACTCTTGAACTATCATTTGTTTACTATCAAGCCCATGAACTTTAGTACTTCTCAATGTCGAACCTCACTTTCATTCCCATATGCTTTTACTTGCATCACTTTAAAATAACCACACAGCTTTGCACTTGGAGTTTTTGGTTTAATGCTTCTTCAATTTTGAAGTGAACCATAGGATTTGTATTGTCTGAATGTTTTAATAAAAACATCATTCTTGTTGTCTTCAAATACAAGTAATTAGTAAGCACAACATATGCTTCTCTATTTGATGACACTCCACTGTCTGATTTGAGATTGTTAATCTCTGTCCTTACTTGTAGTTTTCACATCTTTTGTTCCATGCTTTTACTCTGTTAGCATTTTCTCGTTTAACACAGTTTATGCATAATCTTTATGTATGAGATTTCAACTTAGATCCTCCAAGTGAACTTTTAACAAATGTCTAGCAGAAACATATATATGAAGAATCACTTAATATAACAATATTTTCTCACTCTCCATTATTTGCATAAAAATAGTGAATCTTCAGAGTCTTTCAATTCTGCAATTCTCCAGCTTTCTTTGTTCATGTCCTTTCTGTAGCATCTTTTGCACCTTCATATGTCTGCACCTCATCCTTCTTATGTATATGAGAAAAAAAATTCTGAGATATCAACTATCTTTTTGCATATAATGCCTTATGTGGAGTTTGAGCACGAGCTCGTGACATCCATTGCATCATTTTCTTTTGTTTCCTGCATTCAATTATAAATACCTGTCCATTTGCACACAAAATACCAGTCAATATATTAGGTCATCAAATCATATGCACTAGTTAATGTTTGTGAGTGAATGTAAGATAACATTCACTCATGAATATTGGTTGGTTTGTGTCATTTGGTGAACTCATAGGTTGATCTAATCATGAAAAAGGTTTCTCAGATGGTAATACTAAGTCCCTT
>MU227548.1:2591301-2601911 GCA_018584345.1 Thuja plicata
GATGAATGTTTTCTCATTACATTGATTTCATCAGATTGATATGCAGTTTTTAGAAAGATTGATTGTGTGTTGTTTATGTTCCATGTATTGCTTAGATCCAACTGGATCTAACATATTTTTCACCATGATGTAGGTAAACCCTAAAAACACCTATATGCAGATGAAGATGGACTATGAAGACCTAGGACCTGATATGCAACCAACAATGGAGACCTAATATGCAAGCATCAAGAAACCAACTACAAGGAAATGCATGGGACCTCTACTCCATGCTTTCAATTATGCCTTTTATTCTGCAATCTACTATTGTTTTGATATGAAAAGAAAGATGAAATAACATTTGTATAATACATTCAGCTTGAATGCACAATGTAATTGATCAAAATTGTAATTTTAAAAATTTTGGAATGTGATTAATTCTTAGAGTACAAAATGACAATTTCTAAAAATGAATGTAATTATAAAATGTTGATTAATAATACCTGAAGGATAATATTAATGGGACCTCTAAGATGCAATCTCTTCCTATTTATGATTATTTTGATGCATGCTGAAAATTAGGATAATAATGTTAGCGACCTCTGTTGGATGTCTGCCTGCTAGACACAACCCTAGTCTTTTATCCTTGGGCAATGGAGTTAGGAAACCTGAAACCATGAATGCAATCATTATTGAAATGAAAATGCAGCTAACCTAGACCTAATGCAACCTAAAGACCTAAGAAACCTAGGGACCTATGTGCTTGGACAACACTTATTGAAAATGAAACCTAGACTAAAACCTAATCCTCAAAACAAAGCTTGAGGTGTATTCCATTAACTGGAATTTTCAGAACTTCTCCATCAGTTGTGGCCAACTAATAAGAATTGTTTTCCTTGCAGGCTGTAATAACAAAAGGGCCTGCCCAAAAGTTATCAAATTTATCATGCTTCCCTGGCCTGCTCTTTAGTACATCGCACGTAAGTACTAGATCACCTTCTTTGTAATCCTTTGATGTAGTCTTCTTGTCAAAAGACCTCTTAGTTTGTGCTTGGACCAATTCCATAGTTTCAAATGCCTTTCTCCTTTCTTCTTCTAATTGCAATAAACTAACATACCTTAAGGCATGGGGATTTCCTTCTTCAAAAATCAACATCTGATCAGCTAGCTGCAGTGCAGGGAATTGTGTAGATATAGGCAATCTAGCCTCTTTTCCATAAACAAGAACATAGGGTGAATTCCCAATAACCTGCTTAGGTGTAATTTTGTCCAGCCACAGAGCTGCCTTCAACTTAGAGTGCCAATCCCTCTTATTTCCTTGTAAAGTCTTCTTGATGATCTTGATTAGGTTTTTGTTTGTAGATTCTGCAAGACCATTACCCTGTGGGTAGTAATTAGAAGAAGTACTTAAGTAAATACCATTCTTGACAACCCATTCTGTTATAGCTGTTCTAATAAAGGCTAAAGAATTATCTGATATGATTGACTGAGGAACTCCAAACCTTGTAATAATATCATCATAGAAATTCAGAACAACATTTCTGGATGATTCTTTTAATGCAATTGCCTCAGTCCATCTAGTGAAATAATTTGTGGCAGTTAAGATCCATCTATGCCCTGCACTGGAGTTAGGGTTTATTGGGCCAATAAAGTCCACTCCCCACTTGTTGAATGGCTGATCAACAATGATTGGCTTCAATGGTAATTCTGCCAACCTTTTCTTTCCTACAAACATAGCACAACTTTGGCATCTTCTTGCCCATGAATGAGCATCCTTGAATAAATCTGGCCAATAATAGCCAGCTCTTAGAATCTTCCATGCTATAGTCTTAGGGATGAAATTCCCTCCACAGGATCCTTCATGAAATTCAGATAGAATCTTATTTTGATCCATACAATCTATACATTTAAGAAGCATACCAACAAGATCTTTCCTATACAAAATGTTATCAATTAGCACATAAGGAATAGATTGAAGCCTAAAGTACCTTCTCTTGGCTCTGTCAAGGTGTATTGGGTATTGACCAGTTTGCAGAAATCTAGTCATATCTGATAACCAGGATGCTTAATCATTAGTAAGCACAGAATTACCTTGGAGGAGGATGGCCTCTTCAGTAGTTTTAACCTGATCTTCTCCTTCTACCATCTGAGCACATAAATATTTTCCTCAAACTAGCTTGGTTACATGAATTTGTACATCATACTCCATGACTTTAGTTATCCACCCTGCCCTTTTTTTACTTACATCTTTATTCAATAGAAAATCTTTAATGCTAGGGTGTGCAATCATTAGATGTATTTTATTCCCAGCAACCAGATGCTTAAATTTATTTAAGGCCTTTATAACAGCTAGCACATGTCTTTCTACAAAGTTGTATTTTTCCTCATAACTATTCATACCTTTGCTAAAAAAGGCTACTGGCTACTCCTGTCCTTCTTCATTCTTTTACACCAGCATTGCTGAAACTATATCAATACCACCATAAGAATATAAAACAAAATCCTTAGAGAAATCAGGATTAGCTAATGTAGGGGCTAAAGATAAGGCATTCTTGATTTGCTCAAAACTCTCTTTTCCCTCAGCAATCCATCTGAAAGGCACATCCTTTTTCAACATAGAAGTCAAAGGTTTCAATAAATTTGCAATACTGGGAATAAAGCATCTAACAAAATTTATCCTTCCAATAAAAATTTGCAATCCCTTTTTATGTTTAGGCAGTGATAGCTCAAGAATTGCATGAATCCTTTCAGGATCAATTGGTGTACCTTCTTTAGACACTTGATACCCCAAAACTTTTCCTTCATGTACTGCAAAAACAGACTTCTTTGGGTTAAGAGAGATTCCAAACTCTCTACATCTCTACAAAATTTGTTTCAAATGATCAATATGCTAGTTTGCAATCTTGCTATAAATGGTAACATCATCTAGATATACCAAAACAAATTTATACATTAAGTTTTTGAAAGCCATGTCCATTGCTTTCTGAAAAGTGGCCCCCGCATTTGACAACCCAAATGGCATCCTTCAGTAGGCTATTGTACCCCATTTAGTAGTAAAGGCTATTTTGAATTGATCAGATTCCTTAACTAAAATCTGATTATAACCAAAATATCCATCCAAGAGTGAGAGTCTTTCAGAGCCTAAAACATATTGAAGGATCTGTTCCATGGAAGGGAGGGGATGCCTATCTTTTAGAGATGCCCTATTAAGGTCTCTAAAATCTACACAGAGTCTTATCTCACTATTTTTCTTCCTAACTGGAACTAGATTGGAAACCCATGATGTATGCTTTATTGGGAACACTATGCCTCCTTCTAAGAGCTTTCTTAGTTCTTTCAACATTAAAGGCTCTAATTTGGGGTTTATGGGCCTTTGCCTTTGCCTGATTGGTTTCGCATTTAGTTCTAACTCTATGGTGTGTTGAGTTAGTTGGGGATCAAATCCTTTTAAATAAGCATAATCCCAAGAAAATACATCACTATATTCTCTGAAAAGATCAATAAACAATTTTTTTTCCTTGGGAGAGTTTATTTTACCAACCTTTAGATACTTGTCTCTAAAGATCTCCACTTCCTCATAATGATCCTCTTTAACCAGCAAACTGGTTTTACCTTTTCTGAATTGATCATAAGAATTAAAGGCTGATTCTAGGCTGACCAATCCCCTCAAAAGCTTATTACTCTTTAGCTGAATAACTTGATTCTCCATTTGTTGATCATATCTTTCTCTTTTAGGAGCAATAAACTCTTCAGTTTCTGTCATAAAACTTAAGATGTGTTCATCAGTGTAAAATACTTTCCAATTAGAATCATTATTAGGAATAGATGGTCTTGCCACAATTTTAATATGTGACTGGTCTGAAATTAGTCCTTTATTTTCTGTAATTGAAGCATGTGCACCAATACCAGCCAGTCTATCAACATGTATATTTTTCCTTCTAGGTACGGAAATGAGATTAAAGGCATCAAAATCTATCAAAATATCAAACACTCTTGACTTGTACAGCTTTAGGAGATCATTTTTAATAGCATTAATACCTCTTACTTATCTCACTATCAACTCAGTATCCCTAAATTCTCTCAAACATTTGATTCCTCTTTTCCTAGCCCACTCCAAGCCTTGGATCAAGCTTTCATACTCTACTACATTGTTAGAACATGGAAAAGATAACTGATAAGCAACATAAAATCTATCACCTTGAGGTAAAATCAACATAGCTTCTGCACCAATGCCATTTTTTTTCTTAGACCCATCAAAATACAAATCCCATAGCTAGTTAGATAATTCAGATTCAGAAAATTAACCTTTAATCAAATTAGGAACAACTGAATCAGATTCCAACATCACATAATTACCAAATCTAGCATCAAACACATCCATCTCTTGGTCATTTCTAGCTTCCCATTCATCAAGAACCATATCGTGATACTCTTTAGTTTGTGTGTTATAAGATGAACTCTCATTGATTTCATCTGGATCCATGATCACACAACTTGCATTTATGGGACTAGGATTGTAAGGCTCTATATGGTCTCTGGCCCATAATTCTGATTTTATGGTCACCTTAGCACCATACCTAGTTCTAAAATATAGGTGAGACCAATCTGATGAGAAATATCCATCTATCTTGGCTATGAAGTATCTTGATAAACATAGAGAAAAGTAAGGAGGCAGATCTATGACAAAGATATCTTGGGAAATGGAGAAATTTGGATAGGAGTGAAAGGTTAGACTTGCATTTTTAACAACCCCAACAGTTTTAACTGAAGAACCATCAAGTTGAACAAATCCTTTCTTAAGAGGTTCATACTTCAAATCCAATATATCAACTATGCTTTTTGGCATGACAGTGTTGGTTACACCACTGTCAACCATACAATTATGCACTAATTTGTTTCCAATGATCAAACAAACATAGAAAGGAGGAGGCTTAACATTTTCAGATTTCTTACCTCCCTTTTCTATCACCTTCTGCATATTTGCTGATTTTCTTTCAGTTGGTATTGTTGGCTGCTTTAATTCTGCAACATTTTTACTCTCTTTTGATACTTGCTGCTATACTTTACCAATCTTCTTTTCCTTCTATTTGACTGCTTCATCCTGAACCACTGAAGGTTTTGAATTGGCCAAGACCACTCTAGGAGGATTATTTATAGCTTGATGTGGAATTGTTGTTCCTTTTGACAGTTCCTCCTTTAATAAATCAGTTTTCCCTGGAATAGCTAATGAATCCCACATGGAAATAGAAACATTCATCTTTTTCATATTATCAACAATGTTATAAGGAACATCATATTGTACCTTCTGAGGAGACTTACTAATACTCTGATCTGGCTATTTTTGATATTGTATTGTTCTGTTTGCATGAGTAGAGGCTCCCTTTAAGATTGAAACTGGTGGAGTGAGTGATGATTGATTTGTAGCAGCAATCCCAGCAGTTAATTGCTCTGATTCTAGGGCTCTCTTCTTGGCTCTAGTGTTTGCTGATATGGATGAATCACCATTTACTCCACAGAACTCTTCCTCTTGCCAATTAAGGAATGCAGTGTCAGGAGAATTTGTATCACAGTGTTGCTGAGCCTCTTCAGTAGATACAGTAGGTTGTGAATCTATGATACTTTGAACCATTAAAGCTTGATTGAGCACTCCATTAGTACACTTAGACTGATTGTGTTGTTCATTACAGGGATAACACCATTCATAATCTGCAACGAGGTTATTCTAGCTAGGAACAATATCCCTAACAGCATTGAGAGGTGTTGGATTATATGGCCTATAATGCCTTTGATTCTAGTTTTGCCTATTTGCATTACTATTTCCTTGATATTGTTGCTTATTGCCTTGATAACCAGTCTGATTAGGCTGCTGAGATGAGGAACTAGCAAATTGATTTTGAGTATGGGCTATGGAATGGCTTTGCTGCCTTTTTAGGTTCGCTAATTCATTCCCAAAAGTTTGTAACAAGATCTCAATCTTTTGCTGCCTATTTTTTATACTTTCCAATTCACTAGGAGGGACCATAGGCATAATTTCTTCACTTTTGTAAGATGGCAATGGAGCTAATGGTGGAGTAATCAATGACATATTGGGCTGGATATTGGGAAAGTAAGGCATGGGTGGCCTAGGAGCTATCTTTCCTACCTGAATGAGACTATTCTCTGCTCTAATTGCAATATCATAGGCTTGAGGTAAAGAATTTCTTCCCATGGACTGGATCATTACTAAAATATCACTATTCAAGCTTTTGAGAAAGTATAGAAAATCATATTCAGTAGAGGGTCTTACCATGGCAGGAATCCTATTCCAAGTTTTCTGGAATCTGAGATTAAAATCACTTAACTCTTCTTGAGGAGCCCTTTTGATAGTAGTTAATTTCTCTACTAAAGACAAATTGTCAAATTTATCCTCAAAAAACTTAGAAAGATTTTCCCCAAAAACATCCCATGTAGCAATATAATTTATTGGAAGATTTTTGAACTAGTCAAGAGATTTACCTTTAAGTGATGCAGCCAACAGCTTCATAGCCACATCTTCCTCCATGACATGGTGGACATTGCACAGGGATGCAATATCTCTGATGTGTTCAATAGCTATTACTTGACCTTCTCCAGTGAATGATGGAAAACCTTTCAAGGAAGCCAAGGGTATATTGTTGTGATTTGCAGTCTGGAGAGGACTACCTTGATCAAAAGGGACAAAAGGTAGATTTCTTGTCATTCTTGCAGCTAGTGGTACTTGTTGCTGTATAGCAGGTACAATAGGAGGTTGAGTATGCTGAACTACCTTCATTTGGTAAGTCTTCAAATTGTGGGGATTTGTTGCAGTAACACTTGTAGAAGCTCCAAAAATAGAATTAGCTATAGACAAATCTTCAATACTTGGAAATTCTGATCCAGAATGAGTAGGAACACTCAGATCCTTAGGAAGATTGATCTCTTCAAAAATAACCTCAAGTTCTTCAAAATTCACAGCTTGGTCTTCAAAAATGGGATTATCAAATGAAGAGAAATTTGAATTCAATAGAGCACCTCTTAGATCTTGTGATGTTCTTCCACCTCTAGATGATCTTCCTCCTCTTCTGCTTGACTGTAACTCTTGGTACACAAATCCTTGTTTGTTTGATCTTGTTGGAGTTCTGCACATTAAAATCCACACTGAGAGCTAAAATCAATCACAGAACTGAGAAGCAGTTATTTGTCCCACCGGGCGTGCCAAAAACTGTTCGGGCTTAGAATTTTCACCCTAAATTAGGCATTAAGGCTTCATGGAAATTCTCAATGGAAACTTCCTCTAGCTGTGGGTGAACTATGGATGAGGAAGAATCTCCGAATTCTAGGCCGGTTCCCATCTGATATGGAATATCACCTCCTGATTGAAATTTTAACTGAGAAAAAGGAAGAGAGATTTATAATTGAACTTTCATAAAAACTAGAAAAAGGTGATACACCAAGGAGATTCAGATTCTTTTGAAGCTTCAAACTGACATTCACTTATCATACCCTGATGGATCTCTGCACTATCATTCACTGCTCAATACATAGGTTAATTGGAAGGTCACAGCTAGGGTTTGACCATAAGCAGTACTTTTACCATTAACAACATGCGTATTCTACAAAAGGCTTATATTTTGTAATGTAGAATAGGAATCAATGCAATTCATTAAACCATATTCCAAAGGTATTACTCTTATATGCAAAAACTTGAAAAGGAACTTGAATAGATGATCAAAATAAGATGTATGTAAAAAAGTGGGGCCACTATATTCTTCTCAAAATCTATATATAAGTTACATGTATGAATTCCCAAGCAATGGCAAGGAATAATGAAATCCTCTTGCACACAACCAAAATTACAAGCATGGACTTAAACTGGGATACAAAGAAAAATGAATCAATAGCTATAGGAATCAGAAATTCACTAAAGCTCTTTTCTCCACCAATTTGACCCCCCCTAACATAAAGCAAAAACTTCCTCTAAATAGCCAACATGGCTTATTTCAAATAGTCTTCCCTCCAAAAAGAAAGCCCTCCAAAAACTCTCCATAACTATAGGGTTTAATAAATTACCCTAAGACAAAAAACCCTATGTTTTAGCCCCCCAAATTTGATATACCATACCAATTACCAATGTATCAAATATATCCCATTCGAATACATGAAATTTTAATCTAACAGTGTTACCACCCCACTTAAAAAACTCGACTACCTAACCTCAAAGGGTTCAAAACCCTTGTCAACTTGGCATCAACCCATCTCTGACTCTGCCGACACCATACCACTGTGGTTGATGTTGATGTGGTTTGGTAACTAGCATGGTTTGTAATTAATTTGATCACCACCAGTTGGAAGGGACAATTCATTATGTCATGGCACAAAAAGGTACCAATGTGGCAACAAGGAGGGAATGTCGATGCATTTGAACTATAATTGCATTTACTCCATCTAACAATGGATTTCAAATGAGAGTAAAACACAATGTATTCCACTCATCAGTTTCATTTGCATCTTTAGGGTTTTGTTCTATGGTGCCACCATGTTTGAAACTGGAAACCATGAATCTCTGCTATGTTTCTGCCTCTATTCTATAGAGAAACTTTGAGTTTCATGGGCTTTACAAGGAAAAAATGTCATTTACATATTCACTGTAACATATGGCATCTTTTTTTTTGCATTCATCTTTAGTAAAGGCCATGGCTTTTGATCTTCATTTGTTTAGAACTCAGGTCCCAACTGTAAGTTTTCTTGCATTTGCTTTAATGTTGGGATGTTTCGATGATATAGTATCTTCGGTCTTCCTTTTGCTTGATTTTGGGTTTCATCTATAAGTTATCTTTAGTCTTCTTGAAAGCTTGGAACACTTGATGATGAAGTGTTTTTCAAGCCACTTACTAATGGAAATGCAGATTCACTTGTAACTCAAGTTCTGGATTGATGTCTTACCACCATTTTAGGTTTTAAACTGTAGTGTATGAAGGAATTTTTGGTGGTCTTTTTTTGCAACCACCACTTGTAAATTTGGGATGCAACACCACTGCAATCTTGGAGTGGTCTTAAACTATGATTGAGATGTCAACCCATGAACCTCAGCTCTGAACTGGGGACATCTCAGTCATAGTTTCAGACTTATCCCCAGTCTGTTGTGTGTTATGTAAATGAGAAAAACACTGCGGCCTCCTCTGTATGTCTTTTCACTTCCTCCTTCAGACACATGCGCAACAGACCAATTTATGATTGTTTTAATTTGACCACCATGTTGAGACTAGAAATTGTGACTCTCTTCAGCATATAGAAATGTAGCTTATGACTAAAAGGTAAGGTGAATGTATTCTCTTCAAACTTTATGACATCTTTCAGTCATAAGCTTCACATTTCTACAACGATTTGATACAACCATGATTTGGAAGTATAATGTACCAGTAGCTTCTGTACATACAGATAAGTGATCATCTCCTCTATTGTTTATTTATCTCTGCTTATTTCATCAATGTGAACCTTCTAAGTGTTTAATGCATGTTGGTGCTCTTTGTTTGATGTCGACTGTAGCTTTAAATCTTCATACAACTCTTGAACTATCATTTGTTTACTATCGAGCCCATGAACTTCAATACTTCTTGATGTCAAACCTCACTATCATTCCCATATGCTTTTACTTGCATCACTTTAAAATAACCACTCAACTTTGCACTTGGATTTGTTGGTTTAATGCTTCTTCAATTTTGAAGTGAACCATGGGATTTGTATTGTCTGAATTTTTTAATAAAAACATCATTCTTTCTGTCTTCAAATACAAGTAATTAGTAAGCACAAAATATGCTTCTCTATTTGATGACACTGCACTGTCTAATTTGAGATT
Organism: Thuja plicata; assembly: GCA_018584345.1. NCBI lineage: Eukaryota > Viridiplantae > Streptophyta > Pinopsida > Cupressales > Cupressaceae > Thuja > Thuja plicata. Next base: position 2,601,134 of record MU227548.1, read on the forward strand.
GTTAATCTCTGTCCTTACTTGTAGTTTTCACATCTTTTGTTCCATGCTTTTACTCTGTCAACATTTTCTCATTTAACACAGTTTATGCATAATCTTTATGTATGAGATTTCAACTTAGATCCTCCAAGTGAACTTTTAACAAATGTCTAGCAGAAACATATATATGAAGAAGCACTTACTATAACAACATTTTCTCACTCTCCATTATTGGCATAAAAACAGTGAATCTTCAGAGTCTTTCAATTCTGCAATTCTCCAACTTTCTTTGATCATGTCCTTTCTGTAGCATCTTTTGCACCTTCATATGTCTGCACCTCATCCTTCTTATGTATATGAGAAAAAACCTTCTGAGATATCAACCATCTTTTTTCATATAATGCCTTATGTGGTGTTCGAGAACGGGCTTGTGACATCCATTGCATCATTTTCTTTTGTTTCCTGCATTCATTTATAGATACCTGTCCATTTGCACACAAAATACCACTCAATTTATTAGGTCATCAAATCATATGCACCAGTTAATGTTTGTGAGTGAATGTAAGATAACATTCACTCATGAATATTGGTTGGTTTGAGTCATTTGGTGAACTCATAGGTTGATCTAATCATGAAAAAGGTTTCTCAGATGGTAATACTAAGTCCCTTTCATTTAGATATTTGATTATATAGAGAAGAATAACATATATCAAAGTGATCATACATAGAAAAAGGTTTCATGTTTAGAACAAGTCCCTTTAATACTATTCTTCAGATATTATAGATGAATGTTTTCTCATTA
>MU227548.1:2601961-2626611 GCA_018584345.1 Thuja plicata
GATGAATGTTTTCTCATTACATTGATTTCATCAGATTGATATGCAGTTTTCAGAAAGATTGATTGTGTGTTGTTTATGTTCCATGTATTGCTTAGATCCAACTGGATCTAACATCTTTTTCACCATGATTTAGGTAAACCCTAAAAAGACCTATATGCAGATGAAGATGGACTATGAAGACCTAGGACCTGATATGCAACCAGCAATGGAGACCTAATATGCAAGCATCAAGAAACCAACTACAAGGCAATGCATGGGACCTCTGCTCCATGCTTTCAATTATGCCTTTTATTCTGCAATGTACTATTGTTTTGATATGAAAAGAAAGATGAAATAACATTTGTATAATACATTCAACTTGAATGCACAATGTAATTGATCAAAATTGTAATTTTAAAAATTCTGGAATGTGATCAATTCTTAGAGTACAAAATGACAATTTCTAAAAATGAATGTAATTATAAAATGTTGATTAATAATACCTGAAGGATAATGTTAATGGGACCTCTAAGATGAAATCTCTTCCTATTTATGATTATTTTGATGCATGCTGAAAATTAGGATAACAAAAACATTGTGAAAGCCATGAGTCTAAGTCTAGTTATTCCCTTTAGGCTAGGGAAACCTTTATCAGATTTTCCAAATTACCTTCTCCTTTGTAAGCCGGGGATTTTTAGCTGAGATCATGTCATATTGGATAGGTTAAGCTCCCAAATCTGATAAAGGTCATGATTTGGAGGTTTCTAACATTTATTTTATGTGATTTTGGAATCTTTAGCTTTGATACTTCATTTTGTCTCATCGGTGAAAAATTGGTTTCGGGCTTCTTCCTGGCGGATAACCACCTGCAGAGTGCATTTTCTGCAGATGACAATTTCAAAAGTCTCAAAAGTCAGTGGAGTTTGAAAAATAGATAATTTGGGGCTAGAAAGACTATTGCACTCAAAACAAATCCCTGCGGGCCAGAAGAAGGATCAAGTGACAAAGAAACTAAGATCAAAGATTATCGGCGAAAAAGCGTAAAGTAGAATCTCCACCACTCCAAGAGGTGGGTTTTGACTCATAGGATGCATTTTCCGCTAGATTGTTATACATGAGATTTATGAAGAAAAATAAACATGTGAGGAGACTTAAAGCATAAAGAAAACAGATAAAACTGTCATATATCATTTTGGCATTGTAACAAGTTAAAATCCATCCCTTCACAGATTTCTGGGTAGGGAGTGCTCCAAAAAAATTTCTCCGCCCAAAGGGAAGCAAAAAATTAATTATCCGTAGTCTCCATAAAGTTACCGTTATTCTTATCTAAGGTGAAAAGATGTTTCTTAACGGCCCATTGAGGTAAATTAATTAATTCAAATAAAGTAGTTTTACTTCATAACATACATTTTCATAAATGCTTAAGTCTTTTCACTCATGTGATGCATGAAGTCAGCCGTTAACAGTAAAAAGTTGGAAGTTATAAAATCAGTGAAGCATTATGAATAAGAATTACCATCTATTTGTCAAATTGTATGAATTGAAACCCTCGGTGATAATTTGTTCCTTGCTTTCATATTCTTGAGATAGATTCCCGGTCCTTGATTCAAGTCAATTAAAACACGGCCACCAAATTTATGGGATTCGATGTGATGAATGGTATCACTTTCAAATGGCATAAAATCACTGATACTTCTCTGAGGTTCTTCGACATGTAGAGCTTTCATAGAAAATTGAATGCAGAAAGAATACATGCCATTAATAAGAAACTGAAAGAGAGTGGATTATTCAAAGGCGTTGGCTTTCTTGTTGTGATTCAAGCTCTAGAGCTTGATCGAGAATGCATAGCCCACTATAATATGAACACCAAGAAAATTCTCTTGCCTAACAAAATGGTGCTACTCTCTATTGATCAAGACTCTGTCTAGAACTCCCTTCATATTCTAGAGAAAGCTGAGTACTCGGAGATGACATACATCCAGGCGGTTACTGAGTATGGAGCAAAGAGGACTATGTGGAAGAAGGAAATAATGAAAACATGGTTCCAGGAGTCGAGGAGCGCCAAGGGAAAGTTTCCCAAAACACTATATGGCATGAAACTAAAGCCATAAATTGTAGACATCTTGGTATTGCTTCATAGGATTAGAGGTGAGAACGATGCACTTAATTTTGTTGAGCACCATTTATTCCTGGTTTAGGTGATTTTCTCTCAACATAATTTCACTAATTGGGCTCACATGGTAAGTGAAAATATTTCAAATGCCCTAAATAGAGCTAAAAATTAGAATGATTTCTATATGTCCTCAATTTTTTTATATATCTTAGCTACAATTCAAATTTGGCCAGGACTTCCTAGGCTAGGAGAATTCCCAAAAGATGTTAAGAGTTACAAATTCTTCCCCTGTTTGCAATTACATAACAGTTATACTGAGTATCTCAAAGTTAATGATGCATTCATAACGACACTGTGTAGGTAGTTACAAGGTTCCCTAGAAAATAGATTTTCTCTAGAAGCCATGGCATTTGTCAGCCAATTTGGAGCTTATTTTATCCAATTTGTGAATTTCTCATACATCCGTCTTGTAGGATTCGATGATTTCCCTTTGAAGCTGCCCAGGTATCCCGATGACATGATCATGCTAGTTGAAGTGATGAGGAAAGCAGTCCAAGTGAACTTGATCTATGTAGGCACCAAGAAGAAAGGCTATGATTTCCCAATGACTATTGAAGCCTACAGTTGTGTGTCTTGGTTTGATGCAAAGAATGTTTTTAAAGCATTCTCAAAGAAGTTTCAATTGGAAACATATGATGTTCTGAGGCCCTAGTATGATCTTGTGAACTATACCTAAGATTAATTGCAAATGGGTCACACCATTCATCACATCGATGACATAGAAGACTATTGAGCCAACTGCAAAGATGATCTAGAAAGCAGGGATAGATTCTATGCAAGATTAACTATTGAACAAATCAAAAGGTTCAAAGTTAAGATCGCAATTGAAGGCATAGAAGATGATGGCCTGCATATGTATGATGATACATACATAGAGAAGATTAAGCCCCTTCCTATAAGCTTTGAACCCATGCTAGGTCAAGTCATTGATGACTTGTAGACCTTGATGGATGGAATCTAGAAAAGGGCAGAGTAGTGGATCCAATAGATGGCGATAGAAGAAAGAGGTCGGAAAAGAAGCCTCCTCAAAAAAATCCTACAAAAGTGACCAAGAGTACTCTAGCATCATCTTGAGAAACTATCCTGACCATAGCCAATGAGATAGATCAACTAGCAGGTGGAGGTGATGAGCCTCCTAAAAATATGATTCCATTTGACAAGACATGTGGAGATGGCTCACCTCCTGTCATTGGCTCAACATAAGAAGTTGTTTCTATAGACCCGATCAAGCCTATAGATGAGCCTATTAAAAATATAGAAATAGAGAAATCAATTACAGCTAACACTTTGGGTACATAAGGTGACACCTCGATCCAAGATACTCCAAGGTGAGGGTCCCCTGTTATAGTAGAAATGGGTGAAGGTAGTTCCAGCACTGCGATCATAGAATCAGTTGAAGAGGTTGGAAAGAAACAAAAATTTTCTCAAGTCACTAAATTAGTTTCCTCCTCTCCTATTTTAGTAAATCCATTTGCTTCTAGACCTAAATCTATTCCTCTGGTCATCAGGAAGTTGTTCATAGAAGAATTGGTCTCTGCCACCAAAGTTACTAGTGCGGAGTCTTGGATAGAGAACACTCTAGAATGGAAGAGGAAGAGGATAGAAGAAGGAGCTCCCAACAAGGATACTCTTTCATAGGTCTTACAATCCAATACCACTGTGATAAAGGTGAATAAAACAAAGAAATTGTCTACATTAGGTTGAGATCCAGAAATAGGGCACTTCACTCTGGAGGTAGCAAAGCCTGCAAAAGAAGGTAGGATTGAAGATTTAACCACCTTCGATTTCGAGATATAGTCATTTGATATGGGATTGGATCATCATAATACTAAAGTGGATTGGTGGAAATCTAGTAATATTATAATTAAAGAAGAGCTTGAGGAGCTCAAGACTGCTAAAGTCAAACTTAAAGTAGAAGTCGCTGAACTAACTAACTTTATCAGGCAGTTAGTTACTCCAGTTGCAAGCATTCCTAGAGCCCAAACCACTTTTGACCCCAATGTTGTAGAGAATCAAGCCATCATAGCCAAGTTGCAAGAATAAAAACACTTTGGGCATATTGGTAAAAGATGTATCGAGAGGCTCAAATCAAAAGGGATTATAGTAATTGAGTAGCTGGGTGATACTCCCCTAAAGTTGGAGAAGGAGAGAAATAACATTGATAAGAATTTGCAGACTCTCACATCAAAAAGGGTGAAGTGTCAAGAATGCATAGTAATGCTGCATGTAGTAGTCAAAATGAAGACTAAAGAGGTAATAAAGGCCAAGATATTGTAGAAAGGAGATGATCCTTTAATTGAATGGCTCCAAAACCTAGAATTTAAGACTGAGATGATCATCCAAGCCGAAAGAGGGTTGCAATAGATAAATGTCAAAATCAAAGAAGAACAGAACATATATTTTAAACTCCTTCAGGGTCTTTGCATAGAGTCACAGACAAGTGGTCAAGGAAAGGAAATGATCGAAGTGAATAACATGCAGAAGTCTTTCTTCGATTATATAGAGAAATTGGCAGAAATGTCTTCCTCTCACTTGGATAAGGTGCCATAACTCCAACAATTGAGTGGGTGTATCTATAAAGCCATGGAAGAGCTGAAATATTGGGTAGATGCGGTTAAGAGTCTGGCCAAAGATCATTCTCAATGGCTCATCAGATATACCAATGTCCATATCAATAGACATGAAGAGCTTATTCCGATCATCATAGCTGTCACTGCCTATAGGGCGAAAATAGATAAGGGGAAGAAAATGGAAGTATACATATATTCCCTCTTATACTAAATTTTGATAGAGCTTGTAACATATTAATGTTTTTTTATCATTTTTGGTTAGGGAAGTTGAACCGTTTTGGTTACCCCCTTTTTGTAACGGTCAAACTAAAGATCTATATGTACTATTTTGAAAATCAATACAAAGGTCAGCTTAATTTTGGTGTGAAGAACTTCATTTTTGTTGAGTCAAATTCATTTATGTCTGAATGCCAATGTTTTAACTGTTCCATTGCATTTATATTTCTATCAATTTGAATGTTTCTTTAAATTGGATTTACAGTTCAAGATTAAACCGAGGTTCTGTATTATGATTTGATACAGTTAATTAAGGGAAATTTTGGGTGTCACCCATAGATTATGAGAAATGTTCTTATGAAATAGATTGGTTCATTTTCATTATGTTATCATTGATCTTTTAGTTTCATGTTTGCATCTTCATTATTAGTTCCTGCATTACCAATCTTGGGATCTTATATGGTTTATAAAGTCTTAAAATTTTCTAGATAGAAAGATGAACCTACTTGCCTGAACTAGTTCCTATCTAGGCCTAGTTTGAATTACCTCTTATGTTCTCAGGTTAAGAACAAATCCCCTCTAAATTAGGAAAGGAAAAAATTCATTGAAGATTAATCACTTAAGGGAGCTGTACCTTCAAATTTAGAGGGAAATTAGACATTCAGTTACATTTCCCAACTTTTGTATTTGATTGTTTCTGATCATTATAGAAATACTGAGCATTATAGAAATGCTAGTCAAGTGCTCAAACAATAAGAAGTGATATTAGAAACTCTTGAACAAGCCATTCAAAGGAGGAATTTATGAAGAGAACAACTCCAGGCAGAGCGTGAGGCTAGATTGCCAAATTAGTGGAAATCCTAGAGCCTAAAAGATTTCTTAGAAGTATTAGGAAAGAAGGTGGTATAGACCAAGTCTTTGAGAGACTCATAGAGATTGACTTTTCTCTACTTAAAGTACCTCATCAAAGGAAAATAAATACTAAGAGAAAAAGTAGGCCTCCTTCACCCCCAAACAATCATCCCTTTTGTCTACCACCTGTCAAGTGCTAACCTTGCACGGAGTAGTTTCCCCTCCTATTGTAAACCAAGCACCTTATTTACCTCAGGAAGTTATGGAAATCCCTTGGGCTACTGTAGTTGGTGCTCTATAGTTAGTATCATATAACCCACTTCCCTTAGGGTCAAGGAATAATTTTCCCAAATTCTCCAGAGATGGGAAAGTATCTACAGATGAACACATTGCTTCTTTTTTTGCAGCCATTAATATATTAGTAGTACGAGAGGAGGATGTTGCAGTAAAATTATTTGTTGAGACCCTTGTTGAGGGTGTAGCAGATTGGTTTCATCATTTTACCATCTCTTCTATTATGGATTGGGCTTCCATGAGAATGAATTTCGAAAGAAGGTTTAAAACTGCTGAAGATGAGCATGCTCTGTTAACACAATTGACTTCTATCAAAAAAGAGCCTTCAATAAGAATGAGAGATTTTGTTGCTAAATTTAACAAGCTAGTTAAACATATCCCAGCAGCTAATCAGCCTATTGCAGGTAATTTGAAAACATTTGTTATAAGTGCTATGCTGCTTGATATAAACTATGATTTAAGAAGGACAAACCCAACCAACTTGGATCTCACCTAGAGGACTGCTGTAGAGTTAGAGGATCACATGGTCTTGGTAGGGAAGTGGAAATAAGAGATACAAACTCAGACCAGTACTAGCAATACCACATCATTAGATGAGATGATCCAAAAATTATCTAATGAGTTCATTGCTTTAAAAAGACAATTTCCTAGATTTAACAATCCTTACTAGTGGAATTTTCAAGATCAGCCTGGAAGAAATGGTGATATGAGGAATACTGATGGAAAAACATTATAATTGACCGCTCCTCAACAAAGGCTATCCATAGAAGCTCCTCCCAAAAGGGGAAACATGTGTGCTTTTCACCTAACAATAGATCATGATGAATAAAGTTGTCCCAATGTAGCTTGTGCCTGGAAGATGCATCAAACAGATGAATGAGATGCTGGAGTATCTAGAGCTGAATTAGATTCGTGCTCACCTGGTGACTCTGAAAACTTATTTTTTGAGTACGTATCAGATTTAGAATGAGATGTGGCATGTTATGCTACTATAGTTGGGACATCTTATGCAGTATTAACCCAGAATTAGAAAGATAAAGCCCATGTTTCCATACCTCCACCAAGAGGTACCGAGGCTTCCACTTCTTTCTCTAAAGATGACAATCAAGGAGTAAATTTTTGCAACCGGGCAAGGAAAAAAAATCTTTTAACATTATTCAATTCTGTAAAGATTTGAGAATTCAAATTTCTCCCATAAACTATCTTAAATCTAATCCTATAGAGTTTCAAAAACTAGTGGAATTTTGTAAAGGAGGGACCTAAGATTTAAATCAAAATGTCATAGCTTCATTAGAAGAAGAGTCTGTTTTGACAGGTCTATTTGAATAGGGAGATTCATCGATTTTGGCTACTTCCCATGGGTGAAAGCCTGACCCTTTCTATGTATCATTGTTTATAAATGGTTTCAAGTTGAGTAATTGAATAATAGACTATGGTGCCTCAGAAAATGTGATTTCATCAATTGTAGCTAAGTTTTTAGGTCTCACTCTCACCAAATCCCATGGTAGATGCTACTTTATGGATGCTAAAGAGGTCCCTTTGATTGGGAAATTCAAAGATGCCCAAGTGGTTTTAGTAGCACACCCTGAGAAGAGAATGTTGTTAACTATATTGGTTGCTGATATACCTTCTATTTATAGTTTGTTGTTAAGAAAGAGTTTTTGCAAGGATCTAGGAGGAGAAATAAAGCTGGATTGGTCTCAAACTTTGATCCCAGTAGGTAACAAAAATATAATATTGGTTCCTGAAGAGAAAGAAAAGTTCACAGTACTAAAATCTGATGACCCTAAAGCCCAAATTATGTACCAAGAATTAGAGTTTGGTAACTACATGTTATTCACAGATAATCATGATGAGGAAGCCAAACCTAGAGAAGAGAAAAATCAGCCTTCCACTGAAGAAACGTCACCACAAATTTGGACTCTTGAGTTTGATGGTAGTTGTGCATCATCAGGATCTGATGCAGGCGTAGTCTTAATATCACCAGATGGAGAATGTGAGCCCATGGCTTACAAATTGGAGTTTGGGAACACCAATAACAAAGCAGAGTATAAGGGCCTGCTTATAGGAATTATTGCTGCAAAAGAGAGAGGTGTGAAAATCCTAAGAGCTCAAGGTGATGTCGAGTCAATTGTGTGCCAATTTAAAAATCAATACTCTATGAAGAATCATAGATTAAAAAACTACAGGAACAAGGTATGGGATGAAATTGAGGCCTTAGACGCATTCTTTATTGAATTTGTGCTAAGAGAGTTGAATTCTAAAGCAAACTCCTTAGTAGTATCAGCCCAATTGCTCCTCCCTCATCCAGATTTCAAGGATAAGAAATATCAAATAGAAGTGGTGTATAGACCATCTGTACCTGACAATGTGGAAGATTGGAAGGTATTTGAAGATGATCAAAATCTCCTTCTCTTTTTAGAGAGTGGTAATGACTTTCATAAGAATACTCCTGGTAGTCACAAAGGAGATTGTCGTGGTAATCAGAGGAAAGATAAGTTGAGTATCATTCAATTGAAAGGTAATATTATCCCTCCATATTTGGTTACACTAGAAAAACTTCTCAATAGGCATGATACCTTTGTTAAAAAGAAGAGGATTGGGAGGGGTCCTACCATTGGCGAATATGAAGGAATAAACATTAGAAGTGAGAAAGACCCTAAGATGATCAACATTGGGGAATGTTGTAATGAGGAAGAAAGGGAAGAAGCCAAAAAACTTTTCCTAGAATACTAGGATGTCTTCGCATGGAGTTATGAAGATTTAAAAAGCTTCATGGATGGAAAATTCAAACATCAAATTCCTCTAAAACTCGACACTGTTACATTCAGACAAAAAAAAAGGAATTATAATCCCAAGGTTGATGATGTGATATTCAAGGAATTTGATAAAATTCTGAAGGCTAAGATCATATTTCCTATCCATCATTCAACCTGGGTAGCAAATATAGTGCCTATGAGAAAGAAAAATGGGGAAATAAGAATCTACATGGACTTTAGAAAGCTTAATCAGTCTTCCTTGAAATATAATTACGCTCTTCCCAACATGGATTTCCTATTGCAGACCGTGGCTAGAGCTGAGATGATGTCCATGTTGGATGGCTTCTCGGGGTACAACCAGATAGAGGTGGAAAAAGAAGATCAACACAAGACAACCTTCACTACTCCAGGGGTACTTTTTCTTATCATAGAATGTCATTTGGGTTAATCAACGTTGGGGATACCTTTTAGAGAGGTATGGATCTTTCCTTTAGTGATATAAAAAATAAAATAATTGTTATGTATCTAGATGATCTTATGTTGTTCTCTAGAAAAATAATAGATCACATAAAGGATTTGAGGAGAGTGTTGCAAAGATGTAGAGAAGAAGGGATTTCTTTAAATCCTAAGAAATCAGTCTTCTGTGTGACTGAAGGGAAATTACTGGGACACATTGTTTCTCAAGAAGGTATAAGAATTGATCCAGAAAGGGTTAGGGAAATCTAGCAACTGAGCTTACCCGCAAACAAGACTGGAGTAAAATCATTCTTTGGTCAAGTAAATTTTCTCAGAAGGTTTGTCCCAGATTTTTCAAAAATTACTAATTATATAGTGGATATGATGAAAGGGAATGTGAATTTTAAATGGAATGACCCTGGAAAATAATTAAAAATTCCATAGCCAATGCTCCAGTATTGTGTCACCCAAATTACAAGGAAGATTTCATAATTTATTGTTACTCCTCTGAGCATACTTTGTTAGCTATTCTCATGCAATAAAATGAGAAAGGGGTTAAAGACCCTATCACCTTTATGAGCACACCTCTGAAATCTCATGAGTTGAAATACTCTCAGACTGAGAAACATTCTTTCGCAGTAGTAAAGGCTTTAAAGAATTTCAGATTCTATATTTTACACTCTCACTCCTTGGTATATGTGTCTAACATCACAATAAAAAGTGTATTAACTCAACAAGATGTGGGATGTAATAATAGAGGAGCATGGGTGGCTAAGACATAGGAATATGACATAGAAATTAAACCCACCAAGTTGGTGAGAGGAAATGCATTATGTAAAGCAATAGCAGAAAATCAAGTGGGTGAAGATCCTAAATTGATACAATTGGTTTTGGTAGTAAGTATGCAAGACCCCTGGTTTGAGAATATTGTATATTTTCTAGTGTATGGTGAGTGCCCCAAAGGGTTGACTCCAAAACAAAGAAGAGATTTAAAGCTGAAAGCCTCTAAATATGTTATTCGGGAGGATAGGTTGTATAAGAGGTTGATAGATGGGACTTTCCTCCGGTGTGTAGACAAACAACAACATGAAAAATTGTTGAAGGTGTTCCATGATGAAGCTTGTGGGGGGAACTTATCTTCATCGGTAACTACATTCAAAATATTGAGACAATGCTATTATTGGCCATGAATGTTTAAGGATGCATATCATTGGGTAGCAAGATGTGAGAAGTGCAAAATGTTTACTAGAAAGCCACATCTCATAGCTCTTCCCCTTAGACCAGTGATCATTGAAGGTCCCTTCCAGCAGTGGGGTCTTGATTTTATTGGCCCTATAAACCTCAAATCTAATGCGGGTCACACCTATATAATCACTGCAATAGACTACTTCATGAAATGGGTGGAGGCAAAAGAAACTAAGAGAACTACCTCCGAAGTAGTATGTGAGTTTATTAAAGAAAACATCCTGGTAAGGTTTGGTGTACCTATCAAGTTACTAATGGATAATGCCACATATTTTTCTTCTTGAGAAATTACTGAATTTTTTTTTAAGTATGTCATTATGATCAGTCATTCATCCAACTATTTCCCACAAGGAAATGGTCAGGCTGAATCCAGCAATAAGAACTTGGTAAACATTATGAAAAATCTTGTGGTAGATAATCAGAGAACCTGGCATAAGAAAATCCATGAAGCACTCTAGGAAGATAGGGTGACCCCCAAAAGAGCTATTGGTGTTTCCCCCTTTGAGCTGGTCTATGGAATTGAGGCCAGTCTTCCACTACCGTTGGAATTAGCAACTTGAAAATTGAGGACAACAGTAGAAGATGGCATATATGAAGATGGTTTAGAAAAAAAAATCCTATATTTAAACAAGCTTGAAGAGGAAAGAAAGAAAATGATAGATCACATCACACAACATCAAATGCATGTGAAGAAATTTTTTGAAAAAAATAGCAGACCTCGAAAATTTATGGAAGGAGATATGGTGCTGCTATGGGACAAATGCAGGTCACCTAAAGGTATGCATGGAAGTTTTGAGACACTATGGAAAGGGCCTTTCAAGATCCATTAGGTGTTTGAGAATAATTATTAAGTTGACTTATTCAGATGGCGAGGCACTTCTCCTAACATAAAATGACCAGTACTTTAAGCTATACCAGATCTGAATCTAAAATAGGTAACCCCTGTATTGTACAATAGTTACGTCTAGTTCCTATTTTTGTTTTCCTTAGTTAGGTTTCCTTTCCTTGCTTCCTTTCCATTTTTTGGCTTATTTTTGTTTCAAGTTTCTCTTTTATTGACCTGTGCAAAACCAGAGACTTGAGTTCCTTGCTTGGACATGTGAATGTCCAAGTACCTAGACAGAGCCAGCTGTTGCCCCATTTTTTTTCTACACATCTTTAGAGACAAATGGATGTTTAGTGCATGGTAATGGTCTTGAAAATGTTGTGCAAGTCATGATTCTAAGTCTAGTTATTCCCTTTAGGCTAGGGAAACCTTTATAAGATTTTCCCAAATTACCTTCTCCTTTGTAAGCCAGGGGTTTTTATACAAGATCATGTCATATTGGGTAGGTTAAGCTCCCAAATATGATAAAGGTCATGATTCAAAGGTTTCTAAAATTGATTTTATGTGATTTTGGAATCTTTATCTTTGATACTTCATTTTGTCTCATCGAAAAAAAATTGGTTTTGGGATTCTCCCTGGCGGATAACCACCTGCAGAGTGTGTTTTCCACAGATGACAATTTTAAAAGTCTCAGCGGTCAGTAAAGTTTGAAAAATAGATAATTTGGGGCTAGAAAGACTATTGCACTCAAAAAAAATCCCTACGGGCCAGAAGAAGGATCAAGTGATGACAAATCTAACATCAAAACTTATCGGCAGAAAAGTGAAAAGTACCATCTCTGCTACTCCTATAGACGGGTTTTGACTCGTAGGATGTATTTTATGCCAAATTGTTATACACGAGATTTATGAATAAAAATTAACATGTGAGGAGACTTAAAGTATAAATAAAGTAGATAAAACTATCATATATCATTTTAGCATTGTAACAAGTTAAAATTCCTCCCTTGGCAGTTTTCTGGGTAGGGAGTGCTCCAAAAACATTTCTCCGCCCAAAAGGAAGCGGAAAAGTAATTATCCACTGTCTCCATAAAGTTACTGTTATTCTTATCTAAGGTAAAAAGATGTTTGTTAATGGATCATAGAGGTAAAGTAATTAATTCAAATAAATATTTTTTACTTCATAATAGACTTTTTCATAAATCCTTTAGTCTTTTCAGTCATGTGGCGCGGGAAGTCAGCCATTAATGGTAAAAAGTTGGAAGTTATAAAATCAGTGAAGCATTGCAAACAAGAATTACCATCTATTTGTGAAATTGTCTAAACTAAAACCCTTGGCAATAAGTTGTTCCTTGATTTCATATTCTTGAGATATATTCCTGGTCCTTCACTCAAATCAATCAAAATATGGCCATCAGATTTATGGGATTCGATGGGACGAATGGTATCTCTTCTGAATAGCATAAAATCATGGATACTTCTTTTAGGTTCTTTTACATGTAGAGCTTTCATAATAGATTGAATGAAGAAAGAATACATCTGATTAATGAGAAACTGAAGGAGAGTGGATTAGTCGAAGCCGCTGGCTTTCTTGTTGCGATTCAAGCTCTAGATCTTGTTTGAGAATGAATAGCCTACTATAATTTGGACACCAAGAAAATTCTCTTTCCCAATGACATATTTCTACTCTCTATTGATCGAGACTCCATCTAGAACTCCCTTCATATTCCATAGCAAGTTGAGTACTTGGAGATGACATACAACTGGGTGGTTACTAAGTATGGAGCAAAGAAGACTGTGTGGAAGAAGGAAATAATGAAAACATGGTTCCAAGAGTTGACGAGCGCCAAGGGAAAGTTTCCAAAAATACTATATGGCACAAACCTAAAGCCATAAATTGTAGACATCCTGGTATTGCTTCACAGGATCAGAGGTGAGAGTGATGAACTTAATATTGTTGAGCACCATTTCTTCCTGGTTCAGGTGATTTGCTCTTAGCATAATTTCATTGATTGGGCTCACATGGTAAGTGGAAATATTTCAAATGCCCTAAATAGAGCTAAACATCAGAATGAGTTCTATTTGTCCTTGATTTTGTTATATATCTTAGCTATAATTTAAATTTGGCCAAGAATTCCTAGGCTAGAAGAATTCCTAGAAGATGTTAAGAGTTACAAATTCTTCCCCTGTTTGTAGTTACATAACAGTTATATTGAGTATCTCAAAGTTAATGATGCATTCACAATGAGACTGTGCAAGGAGTTACAAGGTTTCCCAAAAAGGAGATTTTCTCCAGAAGCCATGGTATTTATCAGCCAATTTCGAGCTTATTTTATCCAATTTTTGAATTTCTCATACACCCGTCTTGCAGGATTCGATGATTTCCCTTTGAAGCTGCCCAGGTATCCCGATGACATGATCATTCTGGTTGAGGTGATGAGGCAAGAATTACAAGTGAACCTGATCTATGTGGGCACCAAGAAGAAAGGCTATGATTTCCCAATGACTATTGGAACCTAGAGTTGTTCTCTCGGTCTGATGTAATGAATGTTTTGAAAGCATTCTCAAAGAAGTTTCAATTGGAAATATATGATGTTTAGAGGCCCCAGTATGATTCTGTGATCTATACTCAAGATTAATTGCAAATGGGTCACACCATTCATCACATCAATGACATAGAAGACTATTGGGCCAACTACAAAGATGATCTAGAAAGCAGGGATAGATTCTATGCAAGATTAACTATTGAACAAATCAAAAGGTTCAAAGTTAAGATCACATTTGAAGGCATAGAAGATGATGGCCAGCATATGTATGATGATACATACATAGAGAAGAATAAGCCCCTTCCTATAAGATCTGAACCCATGCTAGGTCAAGCCATTGATGACTTACAAACCTTGATGGGTGGGATCTACAAAAGGATAGAGTAGTGGATCCAATGGATGACGGGTAGAAGGAGGAGGTTGGAAAGGAAGCCTCCTTCTCAACAAACTCCTACAAAATTGATCAGGAGTACTCCTGCATCATCCTTAGTGACTATCCTGACCATATCCAAGGAGCTAGCTCAACCAATAGGTGGAGGTGTTGAGCCTCCTGAAAAGATGATTCCATTGGACAAGACATGCGAAGATGGCTTGCCTCCTATCATTGGCTCAACAGAAGAAGTTGTTTCTACAGACCCGGTCAAGCCTAAAACTAAGCCTATTAAAAATATAGAAATAGAGAAACCAATTATAGCCAACACTTTGGGTACACAAAGCGACACCTCTATCCAAGATACTCCAAGGTGAGGGTACCCTGTTATAGTAGAAGTGGGTGAAGATAGTTCCAGTATTGCGGCCACAGAATCAAATGAAGAGATTGGAAAGCAACAGAAAGTTTCTCAAGTCACTAAATTAGTTTCCTCCTCTCCTACTTTAGTAATTCCATTTTCTTCTAGACCTAAATCTACTCCTCCGGTCATCAAGAAGTTTTTCATCGAAGAATTGGTTCCTGCCACCAAAGTTACTAGTGAGGAGTCTTGGATAGAGAACACTTTAGAATGCAATAGGAAGAGGATAGAAGAAGGATCTCCTAGCAAGGATACTCTTTCACGGGCTTTAAAATCCAATACCACCATGAGAAAGGTAAGAAAACAAAGACATTGTCTACATTAGGCTAAGTTCCAGAAACATGGCACTTCACCATGGAGGTAGTAAAGCCCACAAGAAGGAAGGATCGAAGATTTAACCACCTTTGATTTCAAGCTACAGTCATTTGATATGGGATTGGATCATCATGATACTAAAATGGATTGGTGGAAATCCACTAATATTGTAATTGAAGAAGAGCTTGAGGAGCTCAAGACTACTAAAGTCCAACTTAAAGTAGAAGTCCCTGAACTAACTAAATTTATCAGATGGTTAGTTACTCTAGTTGTAAGCATTCCTAGTACCCAAACCACTTTCGACCGCAATGCTGTAGATAATCAAGCCATGATAGCCAATTTGCAAGAAGACAGACACTTTGGTTAGATTGGTAAAAGATGGATCAAGAGGCTCAAATATGAAGGGCTTGTAGTTATTGAGTAGCTGGTTGACACTCTCCTAAAGTTGGAGAAGGAGAGAAATAACATTGATAAGAATTTGCAAACTCTCACGTTAGAAAGGGTGAAGTGTAAAGAATGCATAGTAATGCTACATGTAGTAGTCAAAATGAAGACTAAAGAGGTGATAAAGGCCAAGATCTTGCAGAAAGGAGATGAGCCTTTAATTGAATGGCTCCAAAGCCTGGAATTTAAGACTGAGATGATCATCCAAGCCGAAGGAGGGTTGCAACAAACAGATGTCAAAATAAAAGAAGAATAGAAAAAGATTTTAAACTCCTTCAGGGTCTTCACACGGAGTCATAGACAAGTGGTCAAGGAAAGGAAATGATCGAAGTGACTAACATGTAGAATTATTTCTCCAATTATATAGATAAATTTGCAGAATAGTCTTCCTCTCACTTGGATAAGGTGCCAAAACTCCAACAGTTGAGCGGGTGCATCTATAAAGCCATGGAAGAGCTGAAAGATCGGGTAGATGCGGTTAAGAGTCTGGCCAAAGATCATTCCTGATGGCTCATCAGATATACCAATGTCCATATCAATAGACATGAAGAGCTTATTCTGATCATCACAACTGTCACCGCCTATAGGGAGAAAATAGATAAGGGGAAGAAAATGGAAGTGTAAATATATTCCCTCTTATACTAAATTTTGATAGAGCTTGTAACAGATAAACATTTGTTTATCATTTCTGGTTAGGGAAGTTGAACCATTTTGGTTACCCCCTTTTTGTAACGGTCAAACTCTAAAGATGTATATGTACTATTTTGAAAATATATACAAAGGTCGGCTAAATTTTGGTGTGAAGAACTTTGTTTTTGCTGAGTCAAATTTGTTTATGTCTGAATGCCAATGTTTTAACTGTTCCATTGCATTTATCTTTCTATCAATTTGAATGTGTATTTAAATTGGATTTACAGTTCAAGATTAAACCGAGGTTCTGTATTATGATTTGATACAGTTAATTGAGGGGAATTTTGGGTGTCACCCATAGATTATGAGAAAATTTCTTATGAAATAGATTGGTTCATTTTTGTTATGTTATCATTGATCTTTTAGTTTCATGTTTGCATCTTCATTATCAACTCCTACATTACCAATCTTGGGATCTTATATGATGTATAAAGTCTTAAAATTTGCTAGATAGAAAGTTTAACCTACTTGCCTGAACTAGTTCTTGTCTAGGCCTAGTTCGGATTACCTCTTTTTTTCTCAGGTTAGGAACAAATCCCCATTAAATTAGGGAAGGAAAAAATTAATTGAAGATTAATCACTTAAGGCAGTTGTACCTACAAATTTAGTGAGAAATTAGTCATTCAGTTACATTTCCCAACTATTATATTCGATTGTTTCTTTAATATTTGGGCATTTTAGAGTTGAAGTGAAAAGGAACAATCTATTTACCAACAAGGCATAATGCCAACTATAGATCTTTGTAAAACTTTAACCTTACATCTTCCCTTTGCACCGATCACCAATCCATTTTAGTAAAACTTTAACTGTAGATCTTCCCTTAATGGTTAAAAGATATACAACTTTTCTTAGCAAAAATACGCTAACCATTGGATGAGATTTGATCTGCTTGATGCTTAATTCCTTTCAACCTCAGTCAAGCGAGATCTTAGTGGGCACCTATCATCTAATTGTGATACCTTAATGGATAAATATTGTTCCTTTCTCATTTAAGTAAAAGTGCAAGTTGTTGACCCTTGCTAAGTATTTAAATCATTGAATGGATCTGCGTGAAATAAAAATAAATAAAAAATCCTACAAAAACATATACAATGGTTAGAATTATGAATTTGAAAATGGTACGAAAGTTAAAACAAGAGCATTAAACATAATAATTTATTTACATAGGAAAAAGAATACTTCCCTGAGCTTTTATATATATAAATTGACCTGTAATTTTGGATTCCACCAGTGGCTCTTTTCGGGGATGTGTGTTCATACTTGGACACAGCAAGATCTTAATTTTCTCTAGAGAAGCAGAAAAAAATAGAAGTAAAAGAAACATAACAAAACAAATTAAAATAGAACAGAACAAAACATAATAAAATGTAAAGTTTCAAAAATACTTCGTGTTTCAAGAGAAAATTGGCTTTAGATACTGAGCATGAGTCATGAATTCCCTAATGTGGCCTTTGGTATCTTGTAATAAATAACTATTCTCTCTTGCATTCTCAAAAAATATATAAGGTCCTAGCCACAAAGCTTCAAATTTCCCATGCTTTCCTTTGTCTTGATCTTTGGCATTCTATTTCAACACCCAATCTCCCTTCTAAAAATTCCTTTCTTTGGCTCTTTTATCATGAAAAAATTTCACTTGTATCTTCTTCTTAACATTCTAACTTTGTGCATTTCTTCTGATTTCATCTAGTTCTACAAGTTGATCCATCCTATTCTCTATGAAATATATGTCATCTAAGTATTCTTCCCTGACAAACTTATAAAAAGGGAGTAGATTGTTCAAAGGTAATCTATCTTGCTTCCCATAGACCAATTCCCAAGGAGCAAACCCTGAAGACTTCTTGAATATTAATCTATCTTTCCAAAGTGCCAAAGGTAATTTGGAGTCCCATGCCCTCTTGTTATGGCTTAACATTTTCTTAATGATCTTCATTATATTTTTGTTACTTGACTCTACCCAACCATCTCCTTGTGGATGGTAAGGGGAAGAGTATGAAAAATTAATACCATAATTATTACAAAAATCAAAGAACTCTTTGGATCTAAAATACATATCATTATCACAAACAATCTTGCAAGCAACACCAAATCTTGTTAATGTATTCTCTGTTAAGAATTTTATCACTACCTTACTTGTATCTTTTCTAGAGGGTATGGCCTCAACCCATTTAGTAAATTAATCTATTACAACTAGAAACCATTTGTGTTGTCCACTATATAAATAAAAAATTTCACCAATGAAATTTATCCCCCACATTTGAAATGGCTCTTCATTTGACAAAGTTCTGAGGGGTAATGCACCATCATACTTTAATTTCCTTGAAACCTTTTGACAAGCTTCATACTTTCTAACATATGTGTAACTATCTTTAAAAATATGAGACCAATAATATCCAACGTGTAATATCTTATGGGTGGTAGTCCTTGCTAAAAAGTCACCACCACATACTCCATCATGCAACGCCTTTAATACTGAATCTGCTTTGTGCATATGTAGACAAAATAAAAGAACACCTTCTCTATTTTTCTAATATAGTTCACCTCATATCAAAACATACCTAGATGCCTGTAATTTTATTATTCTTTTTTTATTATCATTTAAACCTTCTTGAAATTTCATATGCTTTAAGAAATATACTATATCAGTATACCAAGGACATTTTTCAATACTCACTATTAATTCTTCAGAGTTCACCTGATTTACTTGAACTGCCTCTAGATTTTATTCAGCCATAAGTTTAGCAAGACCTTGTCCTCTAACCAACTTTGTTATTTGGATCTCCATATCAAACACGTGGATATGATTCACCCATCTACATCTCTTTCTTGTAACCTCCGACTATCTGAATATGTCTTTAATTGTTGCATTTGGCACATAGGCTATCACCTTTGCCCCTACCAAATATGGTCTAAAATAGTTCACTTCTTTGACAAGGGAATAAGCTTTCTTTTCATTTATTTCATAATTTAGTTCTGTTGCTTGAAGATTTTTACTAAAACATACTATTAGCTACTCATAGCCCTCATCATTTTATTGTATTATAAAAACAACAATAGTATGATAAGAGGCAAAAGAAAATAACTAAAAAGGTTTGGAGAAATTAGGTTTCTTAAGGACTCAAGCTTCTTTGATTGCTCTCTTAATATTAGAAAACACCTCTAGGGCCTCACTCACCCATTTAATCTCTGCACCCTTTTTTAACATCTTGGCAATCGGCTTAATTATCTCAGAGAAGTTTGGGACAAATCTTCTTACAAAATTTATTTGTCCAAAAAAGGACTGGATTCTTTTAACATTCTTAGGGATCTGGATTTTATCTATGGCTACAATCCTTTTGGGGTCTATTCTTACACCATCCTTTGATACAATGTGCCCAAGTAACTTCCCTTCAGTTACTCCAAAGTAACATTTCTTAGGTTTTAGATATAACCAATATTCCAAAGCTCTTTTAAAAATTTGCTCCAAATGATTGCAATACTCTTCTACCTTTTTTAAATATGTAGTCAAATAATCTTGGTATATAGCCATGATGAGATCAAGAAGGCCATCAAAAGACACATCCATAAATATTTTGAATGTTTCTCATACATTATTCAACCCAAAGGGCATCCTTGCATAAACATAGGTTCCCCAAGGAGTGGTAAAGGTCATCTTGTATTGCTCTGACTCTTTAACATTCACTTGGTTGTATCCTGAGAATCCATCCATCATAAATAATAATTCATTCCCAATAACCTTATGTAAAAGAGCATCCATATTAGGAAATGCATAATTATCTTTTAAAGATGATACATTCAAGTTTCTAAAATCAACACACAACCTTATATCTCCATTTTTCTTTCTAACTGGGACCAAGTTTGTGTTGGAAAGCTACAATGGAAACAATTGTTGTTTTGTCATTGATATCAAACCTTAATTGGTGAGACTATTTCTATCTATTTGAGTACCATATATGTTGATTGATGAAGAAGATTTAACAAGAAGACCAAGTGGAATGGTTGAGTTATGGTAAATCACAAGGCTATTTGATCAGTTGGCACATTGGCAAAGTAATGTGTTGTTTATCTTTTGATGATAATTTACTGAGAACAGTTTATGATGAGCAACGTCTGTGATGACCAAGTGTGAGTAAATTATCAAGGAAACTAGTGATGACTGAGAAGAAGAACACAGTGTTGGCTGAGCAGTAGTATTTTGGTAATTGTTGAGATCTGAGATCTCTGGCCAACATAATTGATTTTATTGGGATATGTAAAGTTAATTAAGGATAAGCACAATTGGTCCACACTATTTAAATGCATAGATAACCATAATTAATGCATGGATCAAACATTTAATTAGTGATTTATTTAGAGAAGTAAATTAAGTGTAAAGATGGAAAGATCCATTATATCTGACCTAACGTAAGATCTACGATCTTGATTAAGAGGCAAAATATTTATCTGACCTAGATGAAGAGGTATATGATAACCTCAAGGGGTTATTCATCAAGTGGATGTAAGAAGTGTATGCAAGAGTATTTCATAGTTAATTGACTGATTGGCATGATCTAGTAGAGAAGGCTGAATAGAGAAGAAGAGAGTTATGAGAGTGATTTCTTGATGGATTTCCAAGAAGATCTAAAGATTGAAAAGAGAACAGAGGTCACTCAGTGAATTAGCATTAGAGATGAATTGGATCTGAATTTGCAAAGTAAGTTGTATGTATCAGATCACACCTGTTGATTACTTTCTAACCATTGTATTAGTCAAAATCCTTTAACCAGGTTGACCTAATAGTCATTGTATAAATCCTTTGAGCAAGGTGACATTCAGGTGGAATGTTCTAAGTCCTCTAATAAGGCCACTTCTGACAGGTTGATTAAATCCTTTAACCAAGTCACATTTAGCAATGTGTTTCATAATCTTTAACAGGGTTGGCTCCTAACATAGCTCACTTCAGAAGAGTGAAAACTTGATAGCATGTTATTGGTGGTTTTTCCCAAATTGGGTTTCCACGTTAAATATTGGTGTCAACTTGTGTGAATGTTTATGTTGTGTTTTACTGATAATTTTCTACAAGTTGATTATATTTGAACAGTAAAACAACATATGTATGTTTCTAACCTATGCTATTACTACCGAGTAGATCTAAGTTGTTCAAAGTGGTATAAAGTTTAATTTGGTACATCTAGACCTAAGGATAACTGATTCACCCCCCTCTCAGTTATTCTAAATTCATTCTAACAATTGATATCAGAGCTTTGGTCTCTGCAAAATAGTTTGAAGGTACTTGGAGCAAAAGATCAAGATGTATAAAAAGGAGGTACCAAAGTTGAACAAAGATATTTTCCCTGTATGGAAGAGTTTGATGAAATTGCATCTGGCTGGTATTGGTGATTCTTCTAAGAACTATGTTGAACATGATTATGTAGCCCCCACTGCACCTTCCATAGCTGCACAGTTAAGAGAAATGCAGGAACACAATCGAGCAATGTTGGAGATTGCATCATCTCTGAATTATCATGAGTTTGAAGACATAAAGAATTGTATAACTGCAAAGCAAATGTGTGATGTCCTTGCAACCATCTATGGAGGTGATACAAATGTACTGAGAGCCAAATCTAAAAGTTTAAGAGGTAAGTTTGATGAAATGAAAATGCAAGAAGGAGAAAAATATAGTTCAATATTATGGTAGGATAAAGGAAGTTGTAAATTCTATTAGAGGAGGTAAGGGAACCATTGATGATAACACCATTATGAGAAAGGTACTGAGAACTCTTCTTCTTGTACATGCTATTAGACTCTCTGCAATTGAAAAGTTAAGATGTACTCCTAATAATAATTTGACTTTGGAAGGTCTGGTAGGCAGACTTACTGCATTTGAGATGTCAAATTTTGATAACTACACTCCACAAGCTATTGAATCTACATTCAGATCCCAGTTGGTCCTTAACAGATCAAAGAAAGGAAAGAAATGTGTGAATAGTGACAGCAACACCACAAATGATGATCTGGAAGAACTTAAGGCACTCATCAAAAAAAGACTGTCTAGAGGAAAAGGATAATTCAAAGGTAAACTTCCTATCATTTGTTTTTCATGTAACAAAGTTGGTCATATTACTGCAAGATGTCCTGATAAGAATGAAAAATATGAAAGAAGGGAAAACAAGTACAAAAATAGAAAGGATGACCGAGACTTTAGAAAATATAAAGATTATAAAGACAAAGGTAAGAAATCTTGTTATATAGCTGAAGAAGCTTCTGACAGTGAAACTGACAATTCTGATGAAAATGATACAGAAGTTGTGTATGTTGCTATGAAAGATGATTCTTATGATGATGAGAAAACTGCACTAATTTCTTATATGAGTAAAGGTGACCATTGGATTATTGACAATGGTTGTTCACAGTACATGACTAGTGATAAAGATAAATTTGAAACCTTAGATCAGTGTAAAGGTGGTAATGATGCACCATGTCTTGTTAAAGGGAAAGGATCAATTAGCTTGACTGATAAGATTAGATGTGACAATGTATATTGGGTTGGTGATCTTAACTATAATCTATTGAGTGTTGCACAGCTGAATACTTATGGTTACAGAGTTGAATTCCATCACAAGAAGGCAAATATCTATGATGCCACTGGAGAATTAGTTAGAAGTGGAGAGAAAACAAAAGGTAACTTGTTCTATCTAGATTTAGTTGATGAGACATGCTTTTTTGCACAATATAATGATGTTTGGTTATGACATAAAAGGCTGTGTCATGTAAAATTTGATAACTTGGTAAGCATAAGTAAATTGAAAAAGGTTAGAGGGCTGCCTAAGTTAAAGAAACCTTAAAATGCAATGTGTAAGCAATGTCAATTAGGAAAAATGACTAAATCTAGTTTCAAAAGAAAGACTCATACTTCTGAGGGAATTTTGGAATTGGTTCATACTGACCTTTGTGGTCCCATTAGTGAGAAAATTTACAGTGGAGATAGATACTTTATCCTATTTTTTGATGATTACTCAAGAATGATGACTGTTATGTTTCTTAAAGAAAAATCTGATGCATTCCAGTTATTTAAGTGGTACTTGGAAAAAGTTGAAAAGGAGACATGTAAAAGCTTGAAATGTTTAAGATCTGATAGAGGAGGTGAGTTTATTTCTAATGAGCTTAATAGGTTCTACAATGACCAAGGGATAAAAAGACAGATGTCCTTGCCTAGGACACCACCACAGAATGGTATTGCTAAGAAAAGAAATAGATCTATCATGGATTGTGCTAGAACACTAATGATGGAGAAAAATGTTGCACAAAAATATTGGAGAGAAGATATAAGTACAACAGTCTATACCCTGAATAGAGTACAAGTCAATAAAGGTACTAATGCTACACCTTATGAGCTATGATATGGATATGCACCTAATGTAAAATATTTCAAAGTTTTTGGAAGGAAATGTTTCATACTAAAAGATAAAAGAAATGGAAAACTTGATGCTAAAGGTGAGGAAGGCATATTTCTTGGTTATTCAACTAAAAGCAAAGAATACAAGTGTTTGAATTCTAACACTAACAAAATTGTGGAAAATGCAAATGTTAGAATTGATGAGTATGCAGAAAGAAATGAAGCTGAAAGCACATAGGAACTTGAAAGTTACAAATCATTCATTTATATGGATGAGGAACATTCTAGTGAATTACCTAAACCTAAGAAAGAGGTTGTCGAGCAACAAATAGCACCTGGTGAGTCACAGAATGAAGCTGTCAGGCAACAAGAGGTAATTACCGAGCTATCTGATGGAAATGTTGAGTCACAAAATCAACCTAAATTGAACGAGAATAATGAATCTGAATCAATACATGAACCTAATCTAGAAAATTATGTAAGGAGGCACCATAAACCTGATCAAATCATAGGATTAAAGAATTTTGTAGTTATGACAAGAAGAAAGTTGAGAGACGGTACATGATTGCTATGTTATTTTGAGCCTAAAACAATAAAAGATGCCTTAGAAAATGAAGATTGGATACAAGCCATGAATGAAGAAATTGAATAGATTGAGAAGAATAAGACTTGGACACTTGTACCTAGGTCGAATGACAAAAATGTAATTGGTACTAAGTGGGTATTCAAAAATAATTTGAATGAACATGGAGAGGTAACAAGAAACAAAGCTAGAATGGTATGCAAGGGTTATGCACAAGAGGAAGGAATAGATTATGGAGAAACATTCATCCTAGTTGTTGTATGTGTTAATTTTGGCCTTGTTAATCAACCACACACTTCAACATAGTCCTTCTTCACCAGGTACAGGCAAGACTAAATATGAGATTATTCATCTTATCTGCCTGCGTGATTCAACCAATTGCCTTCTATCTAGACGGGTTTTTTGAAATTGCTCTCAGGACGAGAGTCTCACAACCATGGACCAATCTAAGAATGAAGGATTTATCATGATAAATGCAATGCAATGCAAGATTATGCTAAGAAATGAAAGATGTGAGATACTCTAAACATGATTGCTAAATGC
>MU227548.1:2638917-2675372 GCA_018584345.1 Thuja plicata
AAGTGACCTACCATAGATTGAAACCGGTCGAGATCAAGATCTTTTGGGACATTTGCCTCAATGAGGGCTTTGTCCAGAATTTCCCTATGAGTAGGGGAGATTTTTAGGAGCTCAAAAATAGTTATCTAAGCATTAGTACGTTGCAATTGATCAAGAATGCTGTAATTGGCAGCATTAGATGAGGAACCCACTTTTGGATTCTTAGTAACGGAGTCAACCTTAGCCTTATCTAGAGGTTGAGTTGATGTCGATATAGAAGGCTCAGGGCCTTTGAGAATGATTTTAGTGAGAGATTGAGTAACAACATTAGCACTCACTTGAGACTGTCCTTGTTCAGAAGATTGAGGTGCAGGCCCTCACAGAATGAAAGGTGCTTTGGACTTAGATGTATCTTCCTTTCCCTTAAGAATGAGGACATTACAGTATTCAGTGTCAATAGATTCAACCATATTAATGACATTTCCATTATTGGTGTAAGTATAATTGACCTTAGCATTGGTATTTTTGCCTTTAGATGATTCACCTTTTCCATGAGGAGGAAATGGGTCTTTGAAAGCTTGGTGATCAGAATTTTTGTTGTGACTTCCCACAGCAATGACTTCACTATCAATGAGATCCTGGATTGTATGCCACAATTTTTGACAAGAAGATATGTTATGACCTTTGTTTTGGTGAAAATCATAATAAGCGGATTCATTCCACCAATGAGGTCTTGGTTGTGGATCAAAAGTTCATGGATTAGCCAATGGAGTGAGCAAATTGTTGTCTACAAGAGTCTTGTAAACTACCTCGAGAGGTTCTCCTAAAGGTGTGAATTCTCGCTTCGGTCAAGGAGCCCAAGGTTTAGGTCCAGAAAATTGTGAAGTGCTTGGTTTGGATGCTACCATAGCCTATTCAGTGGCTTTGGCCGCTGTTGACGGGGTTTTGCTGACTGGGTCCGCCAACAGTCATAAGTTGTCACCGGGTTCTGGGGAAATCAGCCAACTCCACCTGCAAAGGTTGTCCAGGGGAAATAAATCCTCCAGGCCTCCAAGCACCTGGGTGTTGGGTCACGATGGTGCGGGGCTCGATTGGGAGAGGTGACTGTTTTCAAGGAGGATAGCTAGTTTCTTCAACTCATTTTCTCCGGAGATTCGATCAAAGTAAGGTTTTCCCAAGCATTCTATACTTAGCAAATAAAGTGAAAAAGATCCTGCAGGGTTAGAAATGTATCATCTAACTATAGTCACATTGAAATGTCTAAAAAATTGATAATACTCTGGTAAACTATACTAAATACCGAAGAAACACATAACCATCAACTAGCATTTTATCAGTAGCGAGAGTAAAGAGTTCGTTAATCTACTTTAACATACCAGAGTAAAAGACATAAAGAACATTAAAACATGATATACCATTAAATTAGAAGCAAGAATGCCAACAACATCATTGCCAAGAATTCTTCTTTCTTCATTAATACTTAGTCCAGCAAGCACTGGTGCATGATACAATGGCGGCTCTAGGGGAGCATCTAACTATTAAGAACAGAACAATGGAGCATTGAGCTCTGCAACTTAAAATGAGAAATTTATTTGCTATTTCTATGGACAACAAAATCATCAATTTCACTGACCCTTGGAAATGGGCCGATTTTCTTATTTATAAAACTCTTTTCTACCCTAACCCTATTTTCATCATGTTCCAATAAAATACAATATCCAGGGACCGGTACTACCTGTGCCACCCTACAAAAGACCTAGAGACGGAATAGGTCTGTCATGTCAGAAGAATAAGATAATAATATACATCGGAAGAATCAGTCTCGAGAAGAGAGCCAGAAAGGAGAAAGGAAGGAAGTAGGTCCCTCTCGGACCGAGGCTGCATGCCTCATAAATGAGAAATGCGGTGCCCTGTCTCCAATGTGCCAGACGTACCTTTGAGCGGCACCTTGAGAAGACCACCCTGTCAGAAGACCAACTACCGAGATGACGCCCCTTGATGTGGCCAACTAGTTCTCTGACAGCCTTTATTAACCGCTTCTGAAAGTGACCAGTCGGCCTCAGGAACCGGGACACAGATCACTTTAAAGAATACAAAATTTTTGGATCCGAGACTCTGGGATCTGGGAACTTTCATCCCAAAAAGAATAAAGAATGCTCAAAATAAATAATGCTCAACACTTGAGTTTTCCCCAGTCCTCGGAGAAAGCTCAAGGTTGCTTATTATCGTTGAAGGCCTGGAGGAGGCGAGAAATGCCATGCTCATCTATCTCTTTTAGGCTGGCCCTTCTGTGCCTAGCCACTTCAACTTGTTCCCCCAGGTCCAGAACATTTTCTTTAAACTCATCTACCCTCCTTGTGGTGTCATGACCCTTAAGTATCATGCTGGTAAGTTTCGCCATCTGGGCCCCATGTATCCCGTCCAGGGATTGATACCGGGATTTCATTATCTCATCAAAACTCCCCAAAACTGAATCTTTGTGGGTATATGTATCTGTACTAAGGGGATCAGCCCCGGAAGCCTTTATCACAAAAGACTTGTATAAATTAGAAGAATA
The DNA here is from genome assembly GCA_018584345.1 of Thuja plicata. Classification (NCBI taxonomy): domain Eukaryota; kingdom Viridiplantae; phylum Streptophyta; class Pinopsida; order Cupressales; family Cupressaceae; genus Thuja; species Thuja plicata. The sequence goes on from MU227548.1 coordinate 2,641,454, forward strand.
TTTTATAGTGTTTACCTTCTCTTGCAAGGAATCTACCAGTTGCTTGGTTACCTCTAATGTGAGGTCAAGTCTAGAGTGCTGAGTTCTTACAAAATCAAATGATTCCTCACCCAGAATTCCAGATTCAAAAATTATATCCTTTCCCAAGGTGAGGAGCTCTTTGAGCTCCACCTTCCACGCTTGGTAATTTTCAGCATCACTCTCCCTTTGTTCAATAAGTGCTTCCGCTCGATGAATAACTTGTCAGGTTGTGTATAAATCTGGGAGAGTGGACACCAGGAAACACTGGGTGTTTCCTATCTACAAGGTGATCCATTCATCCACTGCCTAGGCCTTCTTTTTCATTGTTCGCAGGGAGTCTATGTCACTCTATGGTAATTCTTCTGAGGTGGAGGCCTCCGAAGGAGAGGTGTTGATTGGTCGAGCCAGCTCATTAAGCAACCCCACAAGGTTTGCATTCTTTTATTTTTATGCCTTGAGCCTTTGGGCTTCCTTTTTGTATCGGGCCTCCACTGCCCTTGCTGCCTCCTTTAGCAAGTCTACCTCACCTTGCTTTCCCCTTTTTCCTAGGGGTACCTCTACAACATTGTAATCAGTGGGGTCTACGGTTGCTTCATCGGCATCTAGGGGAGGTGTTGCCACAACAACAATCGTTTCTCCACCCGGCCCAGTTTGAAGAGTGTGAACTATCCGGGCTTTCTTTGCCTTCGGCGGGGCCTGAACTTGGGCCATCATTTCAGCCAGGGAGAGAGGAATCACCGGAGTGGACTGAGCTTTTCTCTTCTTGCTCTCAACCAGCCATTGAGGTGGGAGAGGTGGCCTTCCTGCCAGAGTTTGTTCTCCTGATTCTTTCCCAGTATCCGGCGGCTGCTGCTCTTCAGCGACATGGATTTCATCCGTTCCTCTCCCGGCCCTGACTTCTTCTGCAGCAATATTTTCTTTGTCAACCTCCATATCCTTAGCCCTGTCATGTATGTCTATCACTGGGTCTGGACCTTGGTGGGCTTCTTCAGAGATTTCTTCTGCCAGGGTTTCTTCCTCTGTTGGTAGTAGGGGAGGTATCAGGCCAAGATTTAGAGTTTGGGCTATTGTGATAACCTTCCTGAAGGTTTCCCCCGGGAGTGGCCCTTAGAACATGGCGGCTGGGTTTATGGTTATTCCCAGAGGTCCGGTTCCCCTAGCAGATGCCATTTGTTTGCTTGGATTTAGTTGGTCCACTCTCGAACCTTGCATCTCTTGAGCCCCAGAGATAATTTCTAGTTTCGGCTCTTTTTCTTCTGCTTCTTGCCCATGTTCTTGTGTAGGTTCTTGTTCCAAGTCCTCTGGGTCTGCAGCCTCTTTTTCTTTCTCTGAGACTTCTGTCCCTGCTTGTGTATTGTCCCCTTGCAAATTCCTGAACTCATCGGTTGCAAATACATCATCGAATTCTTCCTGCCGAGGGGGACTGGTTGGGACCTGTACAGGCTCCATTTCTTTCTCTGGTTCTGGGGAACTAGAAGAAAGGATCTCTACTTCTCAAGGGAGGGATGCCCTTGGCGCTGGTATCAGTTCTTCCTTGGCCTGTTTGATGTTTTTCGTCTATCTCCAGGTAATCAAAGGTGGCCCCATGTCAGCTATTGCTGTCGCCTCCATGGGATCCACCCCCATTGCCTTCACCATTAGCGTTGCCAGCCACAGGGAGGAAGGGGGACGAATTGGTCTGGTCATGAGCGGGGGAGTGGCCAGCCTCATTATTAACTACTCTCTCATCTCTTGGGAGGCTGCCAAAGATTGCTTGATCTGTTCCTGTATAGGACTTCCTGCGCTGGAGGGGTCATGTCTATCCCTTTTCCTTTATCTACGCCCTGCGAAGAAGTCCCGGCCCTCGGGGTCAATTTGGGTCCCGGCTGTGGTGCTAATTTTGGCGCCGGTCAAGGAGCTTGATGAATACTCCCGGGGCACACCTTCTTGAAATAGGCATGACTTCACTCGACCACCTCCCGAGTGAAGTCCTCAATCGTGGGCCCCTCCTGGGTGGCCCAATCCATTGTCGACAGTTCCATTTTATCGATCCCCTTTTCTTTGTACTGGGGATCTATGGTTGCGGTGGCATCAGAGAAGCCCAGAGGGAATCTCTAGAGCTTCAGTTCCTGCATCATTCTAGCTGTCATTCTGATATAGTGCCTACTCTGCACATCCACATCATCCTGGCAATCAGCCCAAAATTCTTCCATGTGTATTTGATGGGGCTCTGAAGCCCGGGGCATTACTGTTGCTATCTTCCCACGTAGATCAAAGTTTTTCCATGCCAGATAGAATTCTTGCAAGTTATAACCTTTAAGCTCATTGGCTGCCTCCTTTGTGACAGCCAGACTGCAGGTGTAGTTCCCATAGGTGATTGGGAATGGGACGTTGGGGATCTTCTTGAGGGAAAAGAAGGTGTGCAACTCCATCATTTACCGGCAATATTCCAACAGCACGATCTTGTCCCCACAATGCCTAGGCAACAAGTAGGGTTTTCTAGAGAAATCGGCGACCCTAATGTATGTATGCTACTAGAACTGAATATAGTAGCGTCCATAACTAATAACTAGCTTCATCACCTTAGTGGATAGGCGGTATCCGGCATCCCTGGTGGGTATAAGCAAATGGTAGTAAACGAACGCATCATTTACTCGGCAGAAACTGGGGAAGCTGGCCTCCCATTAAATTTGTGGGAAATGGTCCCATGGTGCCTTTTGTTCTGGGCCAATCCTGAGCACACCATCTATAAGTAGGTCATTGGAGTGGGGCCTCTGCTGTGCTAGGGCCCAGAAAATGTAAGAAGACATATAGAACTTCTTCTTCCTGTCCACTAGGAGGAACTGGGAGTCAACGTGATTAGAGATTATTGCGGCCCAGTTGAATAATTCTCCCTTGGTGGAGATGCCGAGAAGGAAATAGTACATCCATTTGGCAAACTCCTGGGCAGAGGGCTGCCCAAATACCTAGGCCAATGCTATTATCCCCATCTGGATGCTCTCCTTGAATTCAGAGCAGGGGATTTCTATCCTCGTCCTCTTTGGGTCCCTCTTTGGGGCCTTAAGCCAGTGGGTATTCATGTACACCCAGGCCGCATCCTCCAGTTGAGTAAATTGTTCCAAGGCATCAGCCCTTATAACTACTGTGGCTCTGTCAAATTGTGGGTCAATCCCGCCCGAAATGTGTCTGGGTCGAGGGATACCAGCGGAGTGGGGTATCCCGTGGGTTCAGTGGCCGCAAGCATGACGGCCCAGACGGAAGAGTTATAGTTGGCAGCCAGTGTTAGGATAAGCTCTGGAGACTGCATGGAGCACGGGAAGAAAGCTACTCGGAGGATCCTGGAACCTTCAACGTTGATCTCTAATTGATCCCCAGCTTGTCGCTGGATGTGCATCACTTTTACCAAGGCATGCATTTCTGCCCACATTCTGATGCTGGTGTCGGTTATAAGTTTAACCTTGGACTCAATCTTTGAGCTCCTAATGACGTTGTTCTGCATGAACTTCATGGTGAGGGGCAGTTTCTCCAGGGCCCTCTCCATCTTAGATCTTATAGCTGCCCTGGTTTCTGTCACTGTTGGTAGTTCCAGACTTCCGGGAGGAGATGATGCGGACGCTTCAGACATGTTTGGAAGATGAAGCCCAGGAACCTGCAAGGCAAAGTGACCATCAGAATATTTTATATCAAAATAAAAAAGTTACTCCGGGGTCCGTAAATCTTACCACCGCAACGTTTGCTTTCCTGGAAAGTTAGTATCATGCAAAGGTAACCAAAAAGCAAAACACATCGTAAACTTAGGATCTTCATCATACATCTGGGTCTGGGAAATTTTATCACACTTGGCAAAGACATAGGATGGATGGTGGTAAGAGGCTTCATGGAAGAGAGAGAAAACTACCTGTTTGAAATCAACGGGGAGCCGAGTTTCAAATAGGTGGTTTTCTGCCTCAAAGCGAGTTTGAAGGTAGAAAACTAGAAATGGGGGTGACCCGACCAGCTTGTCAAGCCACCTGGAAGGATATACATAGAGTTGAAGGATATATATATAGAAATGGGGAGATATAGAGAGACTACATTACAACTATATACATATATACCTGAATATACAATGCGGCACGGCGCCCGCGGGAAAACTAGACAAGGCAGAAACAGATATACAACTCATCTACATATTTACACTATTTACAGAAACAACCTCTGCGTAGAGGGCAGACAACCCTATGGCAAAGCCGACCCACCAACGGGCAGCAAAACCAGAAGACAACAGACCAGACAAGACAGAAAAACAAAGCAAAACCAGACAAATGAAAGAAAAAAAAAAACCAAAGAAAGCCAGAGAGATGGGAAGACAGGAACACCAACCTGAGAACGCAGAAGGCGGAGAAAAGAAAGGGTTACCGCGGGAGCTTGACAACAGTTTGAGCCATCAATCGGTCAGAATCACCACCACGAAGCACTTGCACCTACCTAAGAACTGAAAATCGTTAAGCGTTGATTACCATAAACTTCCTACAAATGCTCTGTTAATAGCTTTGGAATCACTCTCTAATTCGCTCTAAGTGCTTGAAGGTTTTGATCATGGTAAACGTGAAAATGACAGATAATTTCTATTTATACCTGTGGTAAAAGGTAATTCTCCTCCTTCCAGCAATCTCTGGACAAGCAAAACCTCCAGACTCATGATGAATAATCTCAGAGTCTGGAATCCAATTTCCCACAAAAGGCAACCTCCGGGACCGCAGTCCCAAAGACAAAAAAAAACAAACAAGACACAATGCCAGGGAAGAAAACCCTAGAAAAAGAAGACAAAAAGGGAAAGAAAGACAAGGTAAGGCCGCAAGCGAAAACAAAAAGGGGGACCCAACATTTTGCACACAAAATGTAGGGACGGGGATGCAGGGCATGACAAATGGCGACTATCTGGGACAAATGCCTTCACGCATTTGAGAACTAAAGAATCTCTGGTTAGCGAAACTGGAACAAGCCGCTTCCCAAAGCGTCTGACAGGCAAAAAGCAACATATCCAAGAGAACACCACCACACAAGAGTCAGTCTGTAGTCTTTTATCAGTGGTGTCGTGTGTGCTTTGGAAGGAAATCAAGTCGATGACCTTTGGGAGGAATAGACAAGAGGCACTAATCGCACCAAACCAGTCATCAATTTGCTTGTTTCCCCCGGAGACCAGAGTTCTGGCCCACTTTTCCTCTTGTTATTTTATTTATTTCTGGGTGCGGAAGGCAGTAATTCTTTCACCATTAAGCTTGAGCTTAGCTAAATTTAATGGTGGTACTTCTTTCACCTATCCACGTGTGCTTAGATGTTTGAAAAGGGGATAAAACTCCAAACCCAGAAAGAAACTATTAAAGTTTCAGACCTGGGTCAATCAATTAGTACAACCAATCTATCCTCGGTGTGTCCGATTACTTGTTCCTTATATCATTATTTTGTTCACTCATCGCCAGATTCTGGGAAAGAACGCCCAATGGAGATTCCTCAAAATGTGCCATATCCTGTGAAACAAACCCCGAAGACCAGGCCGACTCCACCATGCTAAAGATAGATTCTAAAGTTCACCGTGCCATAGACATTGTACCGGAGGCCAAAGTTATGCGAAGCATTCCAATTCCTGCAAGATGGAACAAAACACCGGGACCAAAAGAAAACAAAAAATGAAAACAAAAAATGGCAAAAAGGGATTGTCCCGAAAGACAGCCGACATGGCTATTTACAAGGCAGGGTACCTCGCATGAGGTACCCGTAGGAAATATTTACAAGTGAAAGACTTTAGATATAATATAACTTAGGATGATCTTACCCTACTTGAAATAGTGTTTGAGAAACTATCCATTAACGGGAAATGCAACAGGTTCCCCAGTCAGAGTGTTAAGGCGGTAAGTATTTGCCCCGCAGATTTTTGAGATGAGGTATGGTCCGAGCCAGAGCCGTTGGAATTTGGTATGCTTTCCCTTCTTCTCCCGAGCCTTGTCCCACAACAGGACCAGATCTAAGATCTGAAAAGCCTTATATTGGGCTCTTCTGTCAAACCATCTTTTTACCACTACTTGATGACACGCGAAATATTCAAGGGCTGCGTCTCGTTCTTCTTCCATTCACACCAGATTCAAGAGCTGAACCTACACGATGTTGTCCCTGTTGCTAAATTCTTGCATGAACTATAAAACTGGGATCTGTAAATTGACTGGGAATATAGGGTTCTGGCCATAAACCAAATGGAACGGTGATGTTCCCAAGGCGGCCTTAATGCGAATGCGATCTGCCTAGAGGGTGAATTTCAACTTTTGATGCCAATCCTGGGGGTTCTATTCTAACAAATATTTGATCACTTCAAGCAGATTCTTGTTCGTTGATTCAGCAACGCCGTTTTCCTGGGGGTAATAGTTGCTGGAGAACTTCAGTGTGATCTTCTGATTGTAGGTCCATTCAAGTAACTGTGCTCAAGAAAATGCCAGACCATTGTCACATACCAAAGCAAAGGGCATTCTGAATCTTGTGACGATGTTTTCTTCCAGGAATTTGATAACTATGTCTGCCGTATTATTTTTGCAAGGTATAGCTTCAGACCACCGAGTGCAATAGTCAGTAGCAGAAAGGATGTATCGGTGGTTGGTAGATGAGTTGGGGTTGATTTCCCCGATGAAGTCGAATGCCCATTGGGCGAAGGGTCTAGCCTCGTAGACTGGTTGTAGAGGCATGGCTGGGTTACGCTCGCGATGCGCTGCGGTTTGGCAAGTATGGAATTTTCTGATATGAGCGTAAACATCTTTGAAGATATAGGACCAATAGTATCCAGCCTGAAGGATCTGATGGGCAGTGGCGTCGGCTAAGCCATGCCCGATTCCAAATCGTCCGTGAAATTCGTCAATTATTCTTACAGCTTGGTTTCTATCGATGCACCGAAGGTACACTCCCTCATAATTTTTGTGGTAAAGCGTAGATTTTTTGATCATGAAGTGTGCGCTTTTCATCCATAGGGCACGGTGTTTTTGGGGAGGTAACCCCTCCAGACATTTTTTGTTTAGTAGAAAGTATACCAAATCAGTATACCACGGGTCTTGGGTGATGGACTCCACTGTGTAAGTTTGGCATTCTATGCGGGGAGTCTCCTCTGCCATCGCCCGACTTAGTCCCTGGCCCCGAACTATTTTCATGGGCTGCATTTCTAAGTCATATTCCTGGAGGATGGCCATCCATTTCTCCTATCTCTCACCCAATTCACTCTGCATCAGCAGAGATTTGACGGCTTGGTCTGGAATGATAGCATGTACTTTACTCCAGAGAATAAAATGCCACAATTTCTTCACGGCCCAAACTAGAGCAAAGGCCTATTTTTCTAGTGGTGAATACCGAACCTCGGCGTTGTTAAAGGGGGAACTCATGAAAGCTATTGGTCGTTCCTCCCCTTCAAGCTTTTGGCTCAACACTGCCCCAGTAGAGTGCGGTGAAGAAAACGAGTAAATGTAAAATGGAAGGGAGTAGTCTGAACTAGCCAGGACAGGTGCTTCCGTGATTATCTATTTGATTTGGGTGAATGCCCATTTTTCTTCAGGACTCCACTCAATCTTGGTATCTTTCTTCATCATCTCATTGAGTGGTTTAACTATTTCTGCGAATCCCGTGATGAATCGTCGCACGAAGTTGATTTTGCCAAAAAAGGATCACATCTATTTCTTGCTGCCTGGCATCTGTAAATTTAGCAACACTTTGACTCTATCAGAGCCTATGGATATACCCTTCTTAGAGACAATATACCTGAGCAACTTTCCCTCGGTGACCCTAAATATGCACTTCTTGGGGTTGAGGGATATTCTATACCGGCAACCTGTCTCACAGATCTGAGCGAGGTGGGTGGGATGATCACGCCTTTCCCAAGAAAAGATGGTCAAATCATCCATATAGATGATTATGCACCGATTTACGAGGCCCTCGAATGTAATGTCCATGGCCTTTTGAAATTTAGCCCCTGTATTAATCAGACTGAAGGGCATTCTTCTGTACACAAACATTCCCCACTTAGTGGTAAATGCCATTTTCTCTCTATCTTCATACTTGACCATGACCTGGTTGTACCCCGAATATCCATCTAAGAAGGACATCATCTGGGATCCATTCACTATCTGCAACACCTCATCCAATGAAGGGAGAGGGTGATTATTTTTTTTGGAGGCTTTGTTTAAGTTTTAGAAATCCACGCAAAGGCAGATCTCACCGTTCTTCTTCCTGACAGGAACAAGGTTAGCAACCCATGTAGTGTGCCGGCTTAGAAAGATTATCCAGGCTGACAGTATTTTTTCTACCTCTTGATAAATTAGAGGCTCTATCAGAGGGTTGACTGGTCTTTGCTTTTTTCGGAAGTGATTAGCATCAGGTTTCAGGAGAATAGTATGGGTCATGATGGATGTATCATATGTTTTCAAGTCTTTATAACCCCAAGCAATTACATCAATGTATTCTCAGAGAACCACGAGAATCTTTTCCTTTTCCTCAGGGGAGCAGGAGGTACCAATGTGAATGATCTTTTCTTCACCAGGCTGGCCGATGTTAACCTTTTCAAACTTTCCTCCCTCGGAGGAGGATGACACCTTCTCACGGGCCTGGGGGTCCGAGTCAAAGATTCGTTCTAATGCAACCATCCCCTTTGGGATGGTGTTAGTGGGCAGGTCCATGATTCCATCATCTTCATCACCCTACCTAGTATCATCATGGTCTCATTCCTCCACTATCTGATCCTCAAAGATGCTAAAATTCGCCATGAAGGCCAAGATATGCTGATCGTCTTCAAAAACCTGAAAGTGGGTGACATTATCTGGAATGGACGGGGTGGGGACCACCTGAACTGAAAATCTCTGGAGTCGCGAGCCAGCCATTGGCTCAAGTGTGCTGGCAGAATTGGCAAGGGCATCTGGGACATAGTTCCGTCGCCGAGGAATGAGGTCAATGCTAAAGGCATCAAAATCTTCGATAAGGCTCCAAGCCCAGTTGTGGTATGGGGCCAGCCTTTTGTCATGACATGTGTATTGACTCCAGACTTGTTTAACAACCAACTCTGAATCACCCAGAGCCCGGAGGTGGGTGATACCTTTCCTTAGTGTGAATAAGAGTCCAAGGACCAAAGCCTCGTACTCCGTGACAATGTTTGTACAGTTAAAATGCAGCCTGTAGGATGCGAGGAAGGACTTCCCTCGCGGGTTGATTAATTCTACTCCAGCCCCACAACCTTGTTTGGATTGGGATCCATCAAACTTAAGGGTCCATAAGTCATTGTTTGTAATCTGGGGCTGGGGAGGGGGAGTTTTCTTTGGATTATTGCTGGGGGACTTGGGGTCCCCTTCCCAGACTACCGACGTGAAAGTAGAATTTTCCTCTGGAGCTTTTTGAATTTGAGATTCCCAGGGAGATGGCGTCAAAGGAGCGCATCTCGTAGTACTGGGCCCCGGGGAATCAATTACATGTTACTCGTTTTGGAGGGTATCAAGGTGCCGGTTAGCGATCGAAAGACATGGTCCACACTCGAGCTCTGAATGTTTTTGGTAGTGCACTCGGCACCAAGTGCCGGACAGGAGTGTGGTAAGGGTTGCTGTGGTGCCTTGAGAGTTGACTTCAACTCTCATCTTTTCTTCTAGGTCTTGGGCTCTCTGTAGTACGGCGGTATCTTCCCCGGGGACGAAATCAAATGTTAAAATTTCAAAAGGTTTGTACACCCCCAGGGAAGTCTCAGAGAAAAAGACCTCGTTGACCCTCCCAACTTTGGTAAGGGCCTGTTTCATCCGAGGTTCACTTTCGACCTTGATCTTATTTGATTCTCCTTCCCATGGAAGCCACAAGTGGGTGAAGTCGGTCGAAAAGTATCCATTCAAGGATTTAGACCAATTCTAACTTAGTAACATCCCGTAAGTCTCTGGGATGTCCACCACTTGGATGTCAATGATGCTGGCTATCCTAGGGTCCTAGATATAATGTATCCGGACATTCTTCAATTCCCCCACCATTTTTATAGCTGTCTTATCCAGCTGGATTACTGCACCATTAGATGGGGTGGGGTAGAATCTAAGCTTCTGACAAATGGACAAGGGCATGATGTTACCTTAAGCTCTGGAATCCACTAGGCAATTATGTATGTTCTTACCGTGTATATTCAGGCCTAGTAAGAAGGGAGGATCCTCATTATTTCTGTGGAAGACAGCTGCATTAGCATCTTCAAATGAGACGGTCTTGGGTTTTCGGCTGATAGCTTCCAGGTTCCCTAAGAGCTTCAGAAGAGACTTCTTCTACTCAGGACAGTTCAACAAAACCTCCATCAAGGTCATGGAGGTAGTGGTCTGTTCTAACGCCTTTGTAATGTCAAATCTTCCTCCCGGGAATTGGGAATTCTCCTCCGTGAGATCTTTTTCTTGGTTAGAGCTAGGACCTTTTGGAGGGACGGGTCGATCAGTCACATTATTCTGGGGAGGAGGAGTATCTTTGATAGGAGGTGTGGGCGTGTAAGTTGGTCCTTTACCAACCTAACTTCGAGTGTTGTATGGAGCTTGCGGGTTAGTAAAGGCGTTGGCCTCGAAAGGCGGAATGGATTCGTTAAAGAATCCCTGCAATTCGAATTCTTCTTCATCTTCTCCAGAAGTCCCGAAGAAGATGGTGTCACAGGTGAAGGCGCTGTGGGTTGTTTCCTGGACAGGAGGCTCTACAGGGGCAGTATCATGCGACTGCTGCCTGTCTAGCTGGGAGATCATGATAACCTTCTCTAGAGTGACACAATTTACCTCATTGTGTGAACCAGTATCATGTAGTCTACACCAGTTAGTCATGGGCTGGAAGTCTGTGAGTGGTGTAAAATGTAATGGTCCAGCACCATTAGAGTTGTTGTTTTGGTTCAGAGGCGGGCCTCCGATGTTTGCGTTGTTATTCTATTACTGTTGATTGGGCCTAGGCCCATTGTTGAAGTTTCTCCCTCTGGCATTATTGTTTTGTTGACCAGAGAAAATGTTCCCCCTTTGGGAATTTGAATTATGGGGCACGTAGGACCCTGCCTTCAGTTGGCCCATGTCCATGGTCAAGGTGGACAGCATTCACCGGAGGTATTCAACCTCAGCGGTCAACTGAGTGTTTGTGTCACAATGCGATGGTTGTGGTTGTTGTTGGCCTCCTAGGAAGGCAGTAGTATTAGCCAAAGTTGAGAGCGGCAATCCTCCAATCACGGACGACTGGAAAAAGGGCACTCCGGATGATTATGTCAGAGTCTGTTGTGCCTGCTGTGGCTGATTCCAAGTGAAGACTTCCAGACCCGGTGTCATCTGGGTCTGGGTCGGATAAACATACTGTGCCTGCTGGTCTATCAAGGGTGGTGGGGGATTCATCGCCATAGAAGGGGCGCCTATTTCCAGATTGGGGTTGTAGCCCCCGGCATACGCAGTTCCACCGGGGATCATGTTGAAAGGCGTGCCCTGCCCAATCCCGCCTGGGGATTTGTTGAGACCACGGGACAGCTCTAGGGCTAGGTTGTAGATTTTTTCTAAGGTGTCCCGGTCGCCCGCGGTGCTTGTTCTCCAAAGGAGAGTGGCAACGAAAGGGTCCATTGCATTAAGATAGGTCTGTATCGTTACGTCAGGAGATGGGATAAAAGGGCCCATGCATCGCTTCAGGGCACGCTGGAACCTATGGTTGAATGCTGCAAGAGGTTCATTAGGTTCCTTTTTGATGGAGATGAACTAGCTGTGGGAAAAGGCAGGGTCCACATGCATGCGAAAGGCAGCCAGGAAGGCGTCCTCCATATCCTGCCAAAAGTTGATGGAGTTGGCAGGCAAGTTAAGGTACCAGTTCAACTCGCTCTGTCCTAGGGACAAAGGAAACATACGGGTCACAACATCTTCATGTTGGATCCAGTGTCGGTTCATGGCATATTTGTATGCCTGTAAGTCTTCTTCTGCAGTTTGTGAGCCTATGTTCTCGTATCGTGGGTAGATCTTCTCTGGGTGAGAGGGTAAATCATTGGTTGCACCCGAAAAAGTGCCCATTGGGGACCTAGTGTTTTCAAAATATGCAGCCATCGGGGGAACTATATGTTGGGTGGTTTGGGTACTGGTTCCCGGTACTGTCTGGGGAGTTTGAGTATTTAGGGGTATGGTCAATCCCCAGATAATAGTGGCTGGTATGATTTTCGAGGTCCATTTCTTTCTAGCAGGTGGCTCGAGTTTGACAAACTTTCTGGGATTCACGACGGACCTAAGGACTCTTTCAAATTTTGCTGGGGAGAAAGATCCAATCCCACTAAAGGCTTTTCTCCTAAAAATACAACTCAGGGAACCCTCAAAAGGTGTAAAATCAGAATCTTGAGAGGGGGACGAGTTCATGCCCTCCTTCTAGCGCCAGTTTCTGTTGACGGGGTTTTGCTGACCGGGTCTGCCAACAGTCATAAGTTGTCACCGGGTTCTGGTAAAATCGGCCAACTCTTCCTGTAAAGGTTGTCTAGGGGAAACAAATCCTCCAGGCCCCCAAGCACCTGGGTGTCAGGTCACGACGGTGTGGAGCTCGATTGGGAGAGGTGACTTTTTTCAAGGGGGATAGCTAGTTTCTTCAACTCATTTTCTCTAGAGATTCGATCAAAGTAAGGTTTTCCCAAGCATTCTATACTTAGAAAATAAAGCGAAAAAGATCCTTCAGGGTTAGAAACGTATCATCTAACTATAGTCACATTAAAATGTCTAGAACATTGATAATACTCTGGTAAATTATACTAAATATCGAAGAAACACATAAACATTAGCTAGCATTTTATCAGTAGCGAGAGTAAAGAGTTCGTTAATCTACTTTAACATACCAGAGTAAAAGACATAAAGAACATTAAAACATGAAATACCATTAACTCAGAAGTAGGAATGCCAACAACATCATTGCCAAGAATTCTTCCTTCTTCATTAATATTCAGTCCAGCAAGCACTGGTGCATGATACAATGGCGGCTCCAGGGGAGCATCTAACTATTGAGAACAAAACAATGGAGCATTGAGCTCTGCAACTTAAAATGAGAAATTGCCTTTCTATTGCTATGGACAACAAAATCATCAATTTTGCCGACCCTTGAAAATGGGCCGATTTTCTTATTTATACAACTCTTTTCTACCCTAACCCTATTTTCATCATGTTCCAATAAAATACAATATCCGGGGGCCGGTACTACCTGCGCCACCCTACAAAAGACCTAGAGACAAAATAGGTCTGTCATGTCAGAAGAATAAGATAAGAATATACATTGGAAGAATCAGTCTCGAGAAGAGAGCCAGAAAGGAGAAAGGAAGGAAGTATTACCCTCGAGGACCGAGGCTACATGCCTCATAAATGGGAAATGCGGTGCCCTATCTCCAATGTGCCAGACGTACCTTTGAGTGGCACCTCGAGAAGACCACCCTGTCAGAAGACTAACTGTCGAGCCGATGCTCCTTGATGTGGCCAACTACTTCTCTGACAGCCTTTATTAACTACTTTTGAAAGTGACCGGATGGCCTCGGGTACTGGGACATGGATCACTTTAAAGAATACAAAATTTTTGGATCCGGGACTCCGGGATCTAGGAAATTTCATCCCAAAAAGAATAAAGAATGCTCAAAATAAAGAATGCTCAACACTTGAGTTCTCCCCGGTCCCCGGAGAAAGCTCAAGGTTGCTTATTATTGTTGAAGGCCTGAAGGAGGCGAGAAATGTCATCCTCATCTATCTCTTTTAGGCTGGCCCTTCTGTGCCTGGCCACTTCAACTTGTTCCCCTAGGTCTGGAATATTTTCTTTAAACTCATCTTCCCTCCTTGCGGCATCATGACCCTTAAGTATCATGCTGGTAAGTTTCATCATCTGGGCCCCATCTATCCCCTCCGGGGATTGATACCGGGATTTCATTATCTCATCAAAACTCCCCAAAACTAAATCTTTGGGGGTATATGTATCTGTACTAAGGGGATCAGCCCCGGAAGCCTTTATCACAAAAGACTTGTATAAATTAGAAGAATATTTTACAGTGTTTACGTTCTCTTGCAAGGACTCTACCAGTTTCTTGGTTACCTCCAATGTGAGGTCAAGTTTGGAGTGCTGAGTTCTTACAAAATTAAATGATTCATCACCCAAAATTTTGGATTCGAAAATTATATCCTCTCCCAAGGTGAGGAGCTCTTCGAGCTCCACCTTCCACGCTTGGTAATTTTTGGCGTCACTCTCCCATTGTTCAATAAGCGCTTCCGCTTGATGAATAACTTGTCGGGCTGTGTATAAATCTGGGAGAGTGGACAATAGGAAACACCGGGTGTTTCCTATCTGTAGGGCGATCCATTTGTCCACTGCCTGGGCCTTCTTTTTTATCATTCGTAGGGAGTCTATGTCACTCTATGGTAATTCTTCTGAGGTGGAGGCCTCTGGAGGAGTGGTGTTGATTGGTCGAGTCAGCTCAGTAAGCAACCCCAAAAGGATTGCATTCTTTTCTTTTTCTACCTTGAGCCTTTGGGCTTCCTTTTTGTATCGGGCATCCACTGCCCTTGCTACCTCCTTTAGCAAGTCTACCTCACCTTGCTTTCCCCTTTTTCCTAGGGATACCTCTGCAACATTGTAATCTGCAGGGTCCGCGGTTGCTTCATCAGCGTCTGGGGGAGGTGTTGCCACAACGGCAACCGTTTCTCCTCCCAGCCCAATTCAAAGAGTGTGAACTATCTAGGCTTTCTTTGCCTTCGGCGGGGCCTGAACTTGGGCCATCATTTCGGCCAGGGAGAGAGGAATCACTAGAGTGGACTGAGCTTTTCTCTTCTTGCTCTCAACCAGCCACTGAGGTGGGAGAGGTGGCCTTCCCACCAGAGTTTGTTCTCCTGATTCTTTCCTAGTATCCGATAGCTACTGCTCTTCAGCGACGTGGATTCAATCCGTTCCTCTCCTGGCCCTGACTTCTTCTACAGTAATATTTTCTTTGTCAACCTCCATCTCCTTAGCCTTGTCCTGTATGTCTATCGCTAGGTCTGAACCTTGGTGGGCTTCTTCATGGATTTCTTCTGCCAGGGTTTCTTCCTTTGTTGGCAGTAGGGGAGGTATCGGGCCAAGATTTAGAGTTTGGGCCGCTGTGATAACCTGCCCAAAGGTTACCCCCGGGAGTGGCCCTTGGAACATGGCAGCTGGGTTTACGGTTATTCTTAGAGGTCTGGTTCCCCCAGCAGATGCCATTTGTTTGCTTGGCTTTAGTTGGTCCACTCCCGGACCTTGCATCTCTTGAGCCCCGGAGATAATTTCCAGTTTTGACTCTTTTTCTTCTACTTCCTACCCTTGTTCTTGTGCAGGTTCCTGTTCCAAGTCCTCTGGGTCTGGAGCCTCTTGTTCTTTCTCTAAGACTTTTGTCCCTGCTTGTGTTTTGTCCCCTTGCAAATTCCCAAACTCATCGGTTGCAAATACATCATCAAATTTGCAGAGGGGGACTGGCTGGGACCTGTACAGGCTCCGTTTCTTTCTCCGGTTCTGGGGAATTGGAAGAAAGGATCTCTACTTCTCAGGGGAGGGATGCCCTTGGTGCTGGCACCGGTTCTGCCTCGGCTTGTTTGATGTATTTCCTCTTCCTCAGGGTAATCAAAGGTGGCCCGGCATCGACTATTATTGTCGCCTCCATGGGATCCACCCCCATTGCCTTCACCATTACAGCTGCCAGCGATGGGGAAGAAGGGGGACGAATTGGTCCGGTCATGAGAGGGGAGTGGCCAGCCTCATTATTAACTGCTCTCTCATCGGTTGGGAGGCTGCCATAGATTGCTTGATCTATTCGTGTATAGGGACTTCCTACGTCGGAGGGGTCATGTCTATCCCTTTTCCTTTATCTGCGCCCTGCAAAGAATTCCTGGCCCCCGGGGTCAATTTGGGCCCCGGCTGTGGTGCTAATTTTGGCGCTGGTTGGGGAGCTTGACGTATACTCCTAGGGCACACCTTCCTGAAATAGGCATGAATTCACTTGACCACCTCCCGAGTGAAGTCCTCAATCATGGACCCCTCCTAGGTGGCCCAATCCATTACCAGTAGTGCCATTTTATCGATCCCCTTTTCTTTGTACTAGGGATCTATGGTGGGGGCGGCGTCAGAGAAGTCCGAAGGGAATCTTTGGAGCTTCAGTTCCTGCATTATTCCGGCTGTCATTCTGATATAGTGCCTGCTCCGCACATCCACATCATCCTAGCAATCAGCCCAAAAGTCCTCCATGTGTATTTAATGGGGCTCTGAAGCCCGGGGAATTGCCGTTGCTATCTTCCCATGCGAATCAAAGTTTTTTCATGCCAAATAGAATTCCTGCAAGTTATAACCTTTAAGCTTATTGTCTGCCTCCTTTGTGGTGGCCAGACTGCAGGTGTAGTTCCCACAGGTGATTGGGAACGGGACGTTGGGGATCTTCTTAAGGGCAAAGAAGGTGTGCAACTCCATCATATGCCGACAATATTCCAACAGTACGATCTTGTCCCCGCAATGCTTGGGCAACAAGTAGGGTTTCCCGGAGAAACTGATGACCCTAATGTATGTATGGTGCTGGAACTGAATATAGTAGTGTCCATAACTACTAACTAGCTTCATTACCTTAGTGGATAGGCAGTATCTGGCATCTCAGGTGGGTGTAAGCAAATGGTAGTAAACAAACACATCGTTTACCCAGCAGAAACTGGGGAAGCTGTCCTCCTATTGAATTTGTGAGAAATGGTCCCACAGTGCCTTTTGTTCTGGGCCAATCCCGAGCATGCCATCTGTAAGTAGGCCATTGGAGTGGGGCCTCTGTTGTGCTAGGGCCCAGAAAACGTAAGAAGCCATATAGAACTTCTTCTTCCTATCCACCTGGAGGAACTGGGAGTTGATGTGATTAGAGATTATTGCGGCCCAGTCAAAGAATTCTCCCTTGGTGGAGATACCGAGAAGGAAATAGTACATCCATTTGGAAAACTCCTGGGCAAAGGGCTGCCCAAATACCTGGGCCAATGCTATTATCCCCATCTGGATGCTCTCCTTGAATTCAGAGCGGGGGATTTATATCCTCATCCTCTTTGGGTCCCTCTTTGGGGCCTTAAGCCAGTGGGTATTCATGTACACCCGAGCCGCATCCTCTAGTTGAGTAAACTGGTCCAAGGCATCAGCCCTTGTAACTACTGTGGCTCTGTTGAATTGTGGGATTCCCAATCCCACCCGGAATGTGTCTGGGTTGAGGGATACCAACAGAGTGGGGTATCCCGTGGGTTCAGTGGCCGCAAGCATGACGGCCTGGACAGAAGAGTTATAGTTGGCAGACAGTGTCACGATATGCTTTGGAGACTGCACGGAGCACGGGAAACAAGCTACCCGGAGGATCCCGAAACCTCCGACGTTGATCACTAATTGATCCCCAGCTTGTCACTGGATGTGCATCACTTTTACCAAGGCCTACATTTCTGCACACGTTCTGACGCTGGTGTCAGTTATAAGTTTAACCTTGGACTCAATCTTTGAGCCTGTAATGATGTTGTTCTGCATGAACTTCATGGTGAGGGGCAGTTTCTCCAGGGCCCTCTCCATCTTAGATCTTATAGCTGCCCTAGTTTCTGTCGCTGTTGGTAGTTCCAGACTTCCGGGAGGAGATGATGCAGATGCTTCAGACATGTTTGGAAGATGAAGTCTGGGAACCTGCAAGGCAAAGTGACTGTCAGAATATTTTATATCAAAATAAAAAAGTTACTCCGGGGTCCGGAGATCTTACCACCGTGACATTTGCTTTCCTGGAAAGTTAGTATCATGCAAAGGTAACCAAAAAGAAAAACACATCGTAAACTTAGGATCTTCATCATACATCTTGGTCTGGAAAATTTTATCACACTTGGCAAAGACATAGGATGGATGGTGGTAAGAGGCTCGAAGCCCAAAGAAATGACCATTAGCAAGGATGTATGAAAAGGCAAGTTGTCAAACCCACGTGGACACTATGTGCGTTGGCATTAATTAGATGCGATGGTGATGACGACGGAGCCAACTATCTAAAAACACGAAAAGGGAAAGCCACTTGGCTGGAATTGATTGTGTGATTGGACGTAAATGAGGTTCTGACAGACTTCATGGAGGAGAGAAAAAACTGCCTGTTTGAAACTGGCACGGAGCCGAGTTTCAAACAGGTGGTTTTCTACCTCGAAGTGAGTTCAAAGGAAGAAAACCAGAAATGGGGGTGACCCGACCAGCTTGTCAAGCCACTTGGAAGGATATACATAGAGCTGAAGGATATATACATAGAAACAAGGAGATATATAGAGACTATATTACAACTCTATACATATATACCTGAATATACAATGCGGGACGGCGCCCGCGGGAAAACCAGACAAGGTAGAAACAGATATACAACTCATCTACATATTTACACTATTTACAGAAACAACCTCTACGCAGAGGGTGGACAACCCTATGGTAGAGTCGACCCACCAACGGGTGGCGAAATCAGAAGACAACAGACTAGACAAGATAGAAAAACAAAGCAAAACCAGACAAATGAAAGCAAAACAAAAACCAAAGAAATCCAAAGAGACAGGAAGACAGGAACACCAACCTGAGAATGCAGAAGGTGGAGAAAAGAAAGGGTTACCGCGGGAGCTCGGCAACAGTTCAAGCCATCAATCAGTCAGAATCACCACCACGAAGCACTTGCACCTACCTGAGAACAACTGAAAATTGTTAAGCATTGATTACCATAAACTTCCTACAAATGCTCTATTAATAGCTTTGGAATCACTCTCTAATTTTCTCTAAGTGCTTGAAGGTTTTGATCGCGGTAAACGTGAAAGTGACAGATAATTTCTATTTATACCTATGGTAAAAGGTAATTCTCCTCCTTCCGGCGATCTCCAGACAAGAAAAACCTCCAGACTTCGGGCTCGGGGATTTCTTGAGACAATATCCTTAGGGACATCATGACGAATAATCCCAGAGTCTGGAATCCATTTTCCCACAAAAGGCAACCTCCGAGATCGGAGTCCCGAAGATGAAAAATAAACAAACAAGACACAACATTGGGGAAGAAAACCCCAGAGAAAGAAGATAAAAAGGGAAAGAAAGACAAGGCAAGACCGCAAGAAAAAACAAAATGGTGGACCCAACATTTTGCACACAAAATGTAGGGATGGGGATGCAGGGCATAAAAAATGGTGACTATCTGGGACAAATGCCTTCGCGCATTTGAGAACTAAAGAATCTATGGTTAGTGAAACTGGAACAAGCCGCTTCCCGAAGCATCTGACAGGCAAAGAGCAACATATCCGAGAGAACACCACCACATAGGAGCCAGTCCGTAGTCTTTCATCAGTGGTGTCGTGTGTGCTTTGGAAGGAAATCAAGCCGATGACCTTTGGGAGGAATAGAGAAGAGGCACTAATTGCACCGAACCAGTCATCAATTTGCTTGTTTCCCCCAGAGACTGGAGTTCTGGCCCACTTTTCCTCTTGTTATTTTATTTATTTCTGGGTGGGGAAGGCGGTACTTCTTTCACCATTAAGCTTGAGCTTAGCTAAAGTTAATGGTGGTACTTCTTTCACCTATCCACCTGTGCTTAGATGTTTGAAGAGGGGATAAAACTCCGAACCCGAAAAGAAACTATTAAAGTTTCAAACCTGGGTCAATCAATTAGTACAACCGATCTATCCTTGGTGTGTCTAATTACTTGTTTTTTATATCATTATTTTGTTCACTGATCACCAGATTCTGGGAAAGAACACCCAATGGAGATTCCTCAAAATGTGCCATATCCTGTGAAACGAACCCTAGAGACCAGGCCGGCTCCACCGTGCTAAAGACAGATTCTAAAGTTCACCATGCCGTAGACATTGTACCGGAGGCCAAAGTTATGCGAAGCATTCCAATTCCTGCAAGACGGAACAAAACACCAGGACCAAAAGAAAATTGAAAATGAAAACAAAAAATGGCAAAAAGGGACTGTCCCGAAAGACAGCCGATAGGGCTATTTACAAGGCAGGGTACCTCGCACGAGGTACCCGGAGGAAATATTTACAAGTGGAAGACTTTACATATAATACAACTTATGATGATCTTACCCTACTCAAAATAGTGTTTGAGAAACTATCCATTAACAATCAATGCGATAGGTTCCCCAGTCAGAGTGTTAAGGTAGTAAGTATTTGCCCCACAGATTTCTGAGATGAGGTATGGTCCAAGCCAGAGCCGTTGGAATTTGTCATGCTTTCCCTTCTTCTCCCGGGCCTTGTCCCACAATAGGACTAGATCCAAGATCTGAAAAGCCTTATATTGGGCTCTTCTATCAAACCATCTTTTTACCACTGCTTGATGACACGCAAAATGTTTAAGGGCTGCGTCTTGTTTTTCTTCCATTCACACCAGATTCAAGAGCCGAACCTCCACGATGTTGTCCCCATTGCTAAATTCTTGCATGAACTATAAAACTGGGATCTGTAAATTGACTGGGAATATAGGGTTCTGGCCATAAACCAGATGGAACGGTGATGTTCCCAGGGTGGCCTTAATGCAAATGCGATCCGCCCAGAGGGTGAATTTAAACTTTTGATGCCAATCCTGGGGGTTCTGTTCTAACAAATGTTTGATCACTTCAAGCAGATTCTTGTTCGTTGATTCAGCAACGCCGTTTCCCTGGGGGTAATAGTTGCTAGAGAACTTCATTGTGATCTTCCGATTGTAGGTCCATTCAAGTAACTATGCTGAAGAAAATGCTAGACCATTGTCACATACCAAAGCAAAGGGCATTTTGAATCTTGTGACGATCTTTTCTTCCAGGAATTTGATAACTACGTCTGCCATATTATTTTTGCAAGGTATAGCTTCATACCACCAAGTGCAATAGTCAATAGCAGTAAGGATGAATCAGTGGTTGGCAGATGAGTTGGGGTTGATTTCCTCGATGAAGTCGAATGCCCATTGGGCGAACGGTCTAGCCTCGTAGACTGGTTGTAGAGGCATGGCTGGGTTACGCTCGCGATGCACTGCGGTTTGGCAAGTATGGCATTTCCTGATATGAGCGTAAACATCTTTGAATATACAGGGCCAATAGTATTCGGCCCGAAGGATCTGATGGGAAGTGGCATCCGCTGAGCCATGCCCGGTTACAAACTGTCTGTGGAATTCGTTGATTATTCTTACAGCTTGGTTTCTATCAATGCATCAAAGGTACACTCTCTCATAATTTCTATAGTAAAGCGTGGAGTTTTTTATCATGAAGTGTGCGCTTTTCATCTGCAGGGCACTGCGCTTGTGGGGAGGTAACCCCTCTGGACATTTTTTGTTTAGTAACAAGTATACCAAATTGGTATACCACGGGTATTGGGTGATGGACTCCATTGTGTAAGTTTGGCATTCTATGCGGGGAGTCTCCTCTGCCATCACCCGACTTAGTCCCTGGCCCCGGACTATTTTCATGGGCTACATTTCTAAGTCATATTCCTGGAGGATGGCCATCCATTTCCCCCGTCTCTCGCCCAATTCACTCTGCATCAGCAGAGATTTGACGGCCTGGTCCAGAATGATAGCATGTACTTTACTCCGGAGAATATAATGCCAGAATTTCTTCATGGCCTGAACTAGAGCAAAGGCCTATTTTTCTAGTGGTGAATACCGGACCTCGGCATTCTTGAAGGGGGAACTCATGAAAGATATTGGTCGTTCCTCCCCTTCAAGCTTTTGGGTCAACACTGCTACAGCAGAGTGCGGTGAAGAAAACGAGTAAATATAAAACGGAAGGGAGTAGTCCGAACTAGCCAGGACAGGTGCTTCTGTGATTGTCTGTTTGATTTGGGCAAATGCCCGTTTTGCTTCAGGACTCCACTCAATCTTGGTATCTTTCTTCATCATCTCATTGAGTGGTTTAACTATTTATACGAATCCCGTGATGAATCGTCACACAAAGTTGATTTTGCCAAAAAAAGATCGCATCTCTTTCTTGCTGCCTGGCATCTGTAAATTTAGCAACACTTCGACTCTATCAGCGTCAATGGATATACCCTTCTTAGAGACAATATGCCTGAGCAACTTTCCCTTGGTGACCTCGAATATGCACTTCTTGGGGTTGAGGGATATTCCATACCGGCGACATCTCTCGCAGATCTGAGTGAGGTGGGTGGGATGATCATGCCTGTCCCGGGAAAAGATGGTCAAATCATCCATATAGATTATTATGCACCGATTTATGAGGCCCTTGAATGCAATGTCCATGGCCTTTTGAAATGTAGCCTCTACATTAATCAGACTGAAGGGCATTCTTCTGTATCAAACGTTCTCCACTTAGTGGTAAATGCCATTTTCTCTCTATCTTCGTACTTGACCATGACCTGGTTGTACCCCAAATATCCATCTAAGAAGGACATCATCTGGGATCCATTCACTATCTACAACACCTCATCCAACAAAGGGAGAGGGTGATTATCTTTTTTGGAGGCTTTGTTCAAGTTTTGAAAATCCACGCAAAGGTGAATCTCACCATTCTTCTTCCTGACAGGAACAAGGTTAGCAACCCATGTAGTGTGTCAGATTGGAAAGATTATCCGGGCTGACAGCATTTTTTCTACCTCTTGACAAATTAGAGGCTCTATCAAAGGGTTGAGTGGTCTTTGCTTTTTCCGGAAGGGCTTAGCATCAGGTTTAAGGGGAATAGTATGGGTCATGATGGATGTACCATATGTTTTCAAGTCTTCATAACCCCAGGCAATTACATCAATGTATTCTCAGAGAATCGCGAGAATCTTTTCCTTTTCCTCAAGGGAGGAGGAGGTACCAATGTGAATGATCTTTTCTTCACCGGGCTGGCCGATGTTAACCTTTTCAAACTTTCCTCCCTCAGAGGAGGATGACACCTTCTCACGGGCCCGGGGGTCCGAGTTGAAGATTCGTTCTAATGCAACCATCCCCTTTGGGATGGTGTTAGTGGGTAGGTCCATGATTCCATCATCTTTGTCACCCTGCCCAGTATCGTCATGGTCTTGTTTCTCCAATATCTGATCCTCAAAGACACCAACATTTTCCATGAAGGCCAAGATATGCTAATCATCTTCAAAAACCTGAAAGTGGGTGACATTATCTAGAATGGATGGGGTGGGGACCATCTCAACTAAAAATCTCTGGAGTCACGAGCCAGCCATTGGCTCAAGTGTGCTAGCAGAAACGGCGAGGGCATCCGGGAATAAGATCCATCACCGGGGAATGAGGTCAATGCCAAAGGCATCAAAATCTTCGATAAGGCTCCAAGCCCGGTTGCGGTATGTAGCCAGCCTTTTGTCATGACATGTGTATTGACTCCGGACTTGTTTAACAACCAACTCTGAATCACCCAGAGCCCGGAGGTGGGTGATACCTTTCCTAAGTGCGAATAAGAGTCCAAGGACCAAAGCCTCATACTCTGTGACATTGTTTGTACAGTTAAACTACAGCTTGTAGGATGCGAGGAAGGACTTCCTTCACAGGTTGATTAATTCTACTCCAGCCCCACAGCCTTGTTTGGATCGGGATCCATCGAACTTAAGGGTCCATAAGTCATTGTTTGTAATCTGGGGCTGGGGAGGGTGATTTTTGTTTGGATTATTGCTGGGGGACTTGGGGTCCCCTTCCCGGACTATCGACGTGAAAGTAGAATTTTCCTTCAGAGCTTTTTGAATTTGGGATTCCCGGGGAGATGACGTCAAAGGGGCGCATCCCGTAGTACTGGGCCCTGGGGAATCAATTACATGTTGCTCATTCTAGAGGGTATCAAGGAGCCAGTTAGCAATCGAAAGACATGGTCCACACTCGAGCTCTGAATGTTTTTGGTAGTGCACTCGGCACCAAGTGTCAGACAGGAGTGTGGCAAGGGTTGTTGTGGTGCCTTGAGAGCTGACTTCAACACTCATCTTTTCTTCTAGGTCTTGGGCTCTCTGTAGTATGGCGGGATCTTCTCCGGGGATGAAATCAAATGTTAAAATTTCAAAAGGTTTGTACACCCCCAGGGAACTCTCAGAGAAAAAGACCTTGTTGACCCTCCCAACTTTGGTAAGGGCCTGTTTCATCCGGGGTTCACTTTCGACCCAGATCTTATTTGATTCTCCTTCCCATGGAAGCCACAAGTGGGTGAAGTTAGTCAAAAAGTATCCATTCAAGGACTTATCCAACTTAGTAACATCCCGTAAGTCTCTGGGATGTCCACCACTTGGATGTCAATGATGCTGGCTATCCTGGGGTCCTGGATAAGATGTATCTGGACTTTCTTCAATTCCCCCACCATTTTTACAGTTGTCTTATCCAGCTGGATTATTGCACCATTAGATGGGGTGGGGTGGAATCTGAGCTTCTGACAAATGGACAAGGGCATGATGTTACCTGAAGCTCCAGAATCCACTAGGCAATTATGTATGTTCTTATCGTGTATATTCAGGCCTAGTAAGAAGGGAGGATCCTCATTGTTTTGATGGAAGACAGTCGCATTAGCATCTTCGAATGAGACGGTCTTCGGTGGGCGACTGATAGCTTCCGAGTTCCCTAAGAGCTTTAAAAGAGACTTTTTCTTCTCGGGACAGTTCAACAAAACCTCCATCAAGGTCATGGAGGTAGTGGTCTGTTCTAACGCCTTTGTAATGTCAAATCTTCCTCCCAGGAATTGGGAATTCTCCTCCGTGAGATCTTTTGCTTGGCTAGAGCTAGGACCTTTTGGAGGGACGGGTTGATTAGTCATGTTATTTCGGGGAGGAGGAGTATCTTTGATAGGAGGTGTGAGCGTGTAAGCTGGTCCTTTACCAACCTAACTCCGAGTGTTGTATGGAGCCCGCGGGTTAGTAAAGGCATTGGCCTCGAAAGGCGGAATGGATTCGTCAAAGAATCCCTACAATTCAGATTCTTCTTCATCTTCTCTGGAAGTCCCGAAGGAGATGGTGTCACACCTGAAGGCGCTGTGGGTTGTTTCTTAGACAGGAGGCTCTGGAGGGGTAGTATCATGTGACTCTTGCCTGTCTAGCTGGGAGATCATGATAACCTTCTCCAGAGTGGCACAATTTACCTCATTGTGTGAACCAGTATCGTGTAGTCTACACCAGTTAGTCATGGGCTGGAAGTCTGCGACTGGTATAAAATGTGATGGTCCAGCACCATTAGAGTTGGTGTTTTGGTTCGGAGGCGGGCCTCCGATGTTTGCGTTGTTATTCCATTGCTGCTAATTGGGCCTAGGCCCGTTGTTGAAGTTTCTCCCTCCGACATTATTGTTTTGTTGACTGGAGAAAATGTTACCCCTTTGGGAATTCAAATTCTGGGGTGCGTAGGACCCTGCCTTCAGTTGGCCCATGTCCATGGTCAAGGTGGACAACATTCGCCGAAGGGATTCAACCTCGATGGTCAATTGAGTGTTTGTGTCACAATGCGACGGTTGTGGCTGTTATTGGCCTCCTGGGAAGGTAGCAGTATTAGCCAGAGTCAAGAGCGGCAATCCTCTAGTTGCGGACGACTGGAAAAAGGGCACTCCAGATGATTGTGTCTGAGTCTGTTGTGCCTGCTACGGCTGATTCCAAGGGAAGTCTTCCAGAACCGGTGTCATTTGGGTCTGGGTCAGATAAATGTACTATGCCTGCTTGTCTATCAAGGGTGGCGGGGGATTCATCACCATCGAAGGGGCACCTATTTCCAGATTGGGGTTGTAGCCCCCAGCATACGCAGTTCCACCGGGGATCATGTTGAAAGACATGCCCTGCCCAATCCCGCCCGAGGATTTGTTGAGACCACGGGATAGCTCTAGGGCTAGGTTGTAGACTTTTGCCAAGGTGTCCCGGTCACCCGCGGCGGTTGTTCTCCAAAGGAGAGTGGCAATGAAAGGGTCCATCGCGTTAAGATAGGTCTGTATGGTTACGTCAGGAGATGGGATAAAAGGGCCCGTGCATCACTTTAGGGCATGCTGGAACCTATGGTTGAATGCTGTAAGAGGTTCATTAGGTTCCTTTTTGATGGAGATGAACTGGCTGTGAGACCAGGCAGGGTCCACATGCACATGAAAGGCAGCCAGGAAGGCATCCTCCATATCCTGCCAAGAGTTGATGGAGTTGGCAGGCAAGTTAAGGTACCAGTTCAACTCGCTTTGTCCTAGGGACAAAGGAAACATACGGGTCACAACATCTTCATGTTGGATTCGATGTTGGTTCATGGCATCTTTGTATGCCTGTAAGTGTTCTTCTGCAGTTCGTGAGCCTAAGTGCTCGTATCCTGGGAAGATCTTCTCTGCATGAGAGGGTAAATCATTGGTTGCACCCGAAAAAGTGCCAATTAGGGACCCAGTGTTTCAGAAATATGTGGCCATCGGGGGAACTATATGTTGGGTGGTTTGGGTACTGTTTCCTGGGACTGTCTGAAGAGTTTGAGTATTCAGGGGTATGGTCGATCCCCAGATAATAGTGGCTGGTATGATTTTTGAGGTCTATTTCTTTCGAGCAGGGTGCTCAAGTTCGATAAAATTTCTAGGATTCGGGGCGGACCTAAGGACTCTTTCAAATTTAGCTGGGGAGAAAGATCTAATCCCACTGAAGGCTTGTCTCCTAAAACTACAACTCGGGGAACCCTCAGAAGGTGTAAAATCAGAATCTTGGGAGGGGGATGAGTTCATGTCCTCCTTCTAGCGCCAGTTTCTGTTGATGGGGTTTTGCTGACCGGGTCCGCCAACAGTCATAAGTTGTCACCAGGTTTTGGGGAAATCGGCCAACTCCACCTGCAAAGGTTGTCCAGGGAAAATAAATCCTCTGGGCCTCCAAGCACCTGGGTGTCGGGTTACGACGGTGCGGGGCTCGATTGGGAGAGGTGACTATTTTCGAGGGGGATAGTTGGTTTCTTCAACTCATTTTCTTTGGAGATTTGATCAAAGTAAGGTTTTCCCAAGCGTTCTATACTTAGCAAATAAAGCAGAAAAGATCCTGCAGGGTTAGAAACATATCATCTAACTATAGTCATGTTGAAATGTCTGGAACATCGATAATACTCTGGTAAACTATACTAAATACCAAAGAAACACATAACCATCAGCTAGCATTTTATCAGTAACAAGATTAAAGAGTTCGTTAATCTACTTTAACATACCAGAGTAAAAGACATAAAGAACATTAAAACATGAAATACCATTAACTCAGAAGCAGGAATGCCAATAACATCATTGCCAAGAATTCTTCCTTCTTCATTAATATTCAGTCCAGCAAGCACTGGTGCATGATACAATGGCGGCTCTAGGGGAGCATCTAACTATTGAGAATAGAACAATGGAGCATTGAGCTCTACAACTTAAAATGAGAAATCGCTTTTCTATTGCTATGGACAACAAAATCATCAATTTTGCCGACCCTTGGAAATGGGCCGATTTGCTTATTTATACACCTCTTTTCTACCCTAACCCTATTGTCATCATGTTCCAATAAAATACAATATCTGGGGGCCGGTACTACCTACGCCACCCTACAAAAGATCTGGAGACAGAATAGGTCTGTCATGTCAGAAGAATAAGATAAGAATATACATCGGAAGAATCAGTCTCGAGAAGAGAGCCAGAAAGGAGAAAGGAAGGAAGTAGGTCCCTCGATGCGGTGCCCTGTCTCCAATGTGCCAGACATACCTTTGAGCGGTGCCTCAAGAAGACCACCCTATCAGAAGACCAACTATCGAGATGACGCCCCTTGATGTGGCCAACTACTTCTCTAAGAGTCTTTTTTAACCACTTCTGAAAGTGACTGGTCAACCTTGGGAACCGAGACACGGATCACTTTAAAGAATACAAAATTTTTGGATCTGGGAGTCTGGGATCCAGGAACTTTCATCCCAAAAAGAATAAAGAATGCTCAAAATAAATAATGCTCAACACTTGAGTTCTCCCCGGTCCCCAGAGAAAGCTCAAGGTTTCTTATTATTGTTGAAGGCCTGGGGGAGGTGAGAAATGCCATCCTCATCTATCTCTTTTAGGCTGGCACTTCTGTACCTGGCCACTTCAACTTGATCCCCCAAGTCTGGAACATTTTCTTTAAACTCATCAGCCCTCCTTGCGGCGTCATGACCCTTAAGTATCATTTTGGTAAGTTTCACCATCTGGGCCCCATCTATCCCCTCCGGGAATTGATACTGGGATTTCATTATCTCATCAAAACTCCCCAAAACTGAATCTTCGGGGGTATATGTATCTGTACTAAGGGGATCAGCCTCGGAAGCCTTTATCACAAAAGATTTGTAAAAATTAGAAGAATATTTTACAGTGTTTACGTTCTCTTGCAAGGACTCTACCAGTTGCTTGGTTACCTCCAATGTGAGGTCAAGTCTCGAGTGCTGAGTTCTTACAAAATCAAATGATTCCTCACCCAAAATTCTGGATTTAGAAATTATATCCTCTCCCAAGGTGAGGAGCTCTTTGAGCTCCACCTTCCACGCTTGGTAATTTTCAGCGTCACTCTCCCATTGTTCAATAAGTGCTTCCGCTTGATGAATAACTTGTCGGGCTGTGTATAATTCTGGGAGAGTGGACACCAGGAAATGCCAGGTGTTTCCTATCTGCAGGGCAATCCATTCGTCCACTACCTGGGCCTTCTTTTTAATCATTTGTAGGGATTCTATGTCACTCTACGGTAATTCTTCTGAGGTGGAGGCCTCCGGAGGAGTGGTGTTGATTGGTCAAGCCAGCTCAGTAAGAAACCCCACAAGGTTTGCATTCTTTTCTTTTTCTGCCTTGAGCCTTTGGGCTTCCTTTTCGTATCGGGCCTCCACTGCCCTTGCTGCCTCCTTTAGCAAGTCTAACTCACCTTGCTTTCCCCTTTTGCCTAGGGATACCTCTACAACATTGTAATATGCGGGGTCCGCAGTTGCTTCATTGGCGTCTGGGGGAGGTGTTGCCACAACGGTAACCGTTTCTCCACCCGACCCAGTTTGAAGAGTGTGAACTGTCCAGACTTTCTTTTCCTTCGGTAGGGCCTGAAATTAGGCCATCATTTTGGCCAGGGAGAGAGGAATCACCGGAGCGGACTGAGCTTTTCTCTTCTTTCTCTCAACTAGCCACTAAGGTGGGAGAGGTGGCCTTCCCGCCAGAGTTTGTTCTCCTGATTCTTTCCCAGTATCAGGCGGCTGCTGCTCTTCAGCGACGTGGATTTCATCCGTTTCTCTCCCAGCCCTGACTTCTTTTGCAGAAATATTTTCTTTGTCAACCTCCATCTCCTCAGCCTTGTCCTATATGTCTTTCGCTGGGTCTGGACCTTGGTGGGTTTCTTCAGGGATTTCTTCTGCCAGGGTTTCTTCCTCTGTTAGCAGTAGGGGAGGTATCAGGCCAAGATTTAGAGTTTGGGCCGCTGTGATAACCTACCCAAAGGTTTCCCCTAGGAGTGGCCCTTGGAACATGGCGGCTGGGTTTATGGTTATTTCCGATGGTCCGGTTCCCCCAGCAGACGCCATTTGTTTGCTTGGCTTTAGTTGGTCCACTCTTGGACCTTGCATCTCTTGATCCCCAGAGATAATTTCTGGTTCTGGCTCTTTTTCTTCTGCTTCCTGCCCTTGTTCTTGTGTAGGTTCCTGTTCCAAGTCCTCTGGGTCTGCAGCCTCTTGTTCTTTCTCCGGGACTTTTGTCCCTTCTTGTGTATTGGCCCCTTGTAAATTCCTGAACTCATCAGTTGCAAAAACATCATCGAATTCTTCCTGCAGAGGGGGACTGGCTGGGACCTGTACAAGCTCCGTTTCTTTCTCCGGTTCTGGGGAACTGGAAGAAAGGATCTCTACTTCTCGGGGGAGGGATGCCCTTGGCACTGGTACCGATTCTGCCTTGGCCTATTTGATGTGTTTCCTCTTCCTCCGGGTAATCAAAGGTGGCCCCGCGTTGGCTATTGCTGTCGCTTCCATGGGATCCACCCCCGTTGCCTTCACCATTAGGGGTACCAGTGACGGGGAGGAAGGGGAACGAATTGGTCTGGTCATGAGCGGGGTAGTGGCCAACCTCATTATTAACTGCTCTCTCATCTGCTAGGAGGCTGCCAGAGATTTCTTGATTTGTTCCTGTATAGGGACTTCCTGCGCCGAAGGGGTCATGTCTATCCCTTTTCCTTTATCTGTGCCCTGCGAAGAATTCCTGGCCCCCGGAGTCAATTTGGGTCCCGGTTGTGGTGCTAATTTTGGCGCCAGTCGGGGAGCTTGACACATACTCCTGGGGCACACCTTCTTGAAATAGGCATGACTTCGCTCGACCACCTCCCGAGTGAAGTCCTCAATCATGGGCCCCTCCTGGGCAGCCCAATCCATTGTCGACAGTGCCATTTTATCGATCCCCTTTTCTTTGTACTGGGGATCTATGGTGGGGGTGGCGTCAGAGAAGCCCAGAGGGAATCTCTGGAGCTTCAGTTCCTACATCATTTCAGCTGTCATTCTAATATAGTGCCTGCTCCGCACATCCACATCATCCTGACAATCAGCCCAAAAGTCCTCCATGTGTATTTGATGGGGCTCTGAAGCCCAGGGCATTATCGTTGCTATCTTCCCATGCGGATCAAAGTTTTTCTGCGCCATATAGAATTCTTGCAACTTATAACCTTTAAGCTCATTGTCTGCCTCCTTTGTGGTGGCCAGACTGTAGGTGTAGTTCCCACAGGTGATTGGGAACGGGATGTTGGGGATCTTCTTGAGGGCAAAGAAGGTGTGCAACTCCATCATTTGCCGGCAGTAGTCCAACAGCATGATCTTTTCCCCGCAATGCCTTGGCAACAAGTAGGGTTTTCTAGAGAAATCGGTGACCCTAATGTATGTATGCTGCTAGAACTAAATATAGTAGTGTCCATAACTACTAACTAGCTTCATCGCCTCAGTGGATAGGCGGTATCCGGAATCCCGGGTGGGTGTAAGAAAATGGTAGTAAATGAACACATCGTTTACCTGATAGAAACTAGGGAAGCTGGCCTCCCATTGAATTTGTAGGAAATGGTCCCATGGTGCCTTTTGTTCAGGGCCAATCCCAAGCACGCCATCTGTAAGTAGGCCATTGGAGTGGGGCCTCTGCTATGCTAGGGCCAGAAAATGTAAGAAGACATATAGAACTTCTTCTTCCTGTCCACCTAGAGGAACTGGGAGTCGACGTGATTAGAGATTATTGCGGCCCAGTCGAAGAATTCTCCCTTGGTGGAGATGCCGAGAAGAAAATAGTACATCCATTTGGCAAACTCCTGGGCAGAGGGCTGCCCAAATACCTGGGCCAATGCTATTATCCCCATTTGGATGCTCTCCTTAAATTCAGAGTGGGGGATTTCTATCCTCATCCTCTTTGGGTCCCTCTTTGGGGCCTTAAGCTAGTGGGTATTCATGGACACCCGGGCTGCATCCTCCAGTTGAGTAAACTGGTCCAAGGCATCAGCCCTTGTAACTACTGTGGCTCTGTCGAATTGTG
This sequence comes from Thuja plicata, assembly GCA_018584345.1. Lineage (NCBI taxonomy): Eukaryota > Viridiplantae > Streptophyta > Pinopsida > Cupressales > Cupressaceae > Thuja > Thuja plicata. The sequence continues at coordinate 2,672,838 of MU227548.1, forward strand.
GGATTCCAAATCCCGCCTAGAATGTGTCTAGGTCGAGGGATACCAGCGGAGTGGGGTATCCCGTGGGTTCAGTGGCCACAAGCATGACGGCCCAGACGAAAGAGTTATAGTTGGCAGCCAGTGTCAGGATAAGCTCCAGAGACTGCATGGAGCATGGGAAGCAAGCTACCCGGAGGATCCCAGAACCTCCGACGTTGATCGCTAATTGATCTCCATCTTGTCACTGGATGTGCATCACTTTTACCAAGGCCTGCATTTCTGCCCATGTTCTGACGCTGGTGTCAGTTATAAGTTTAACCTTGGACTCAATCTTTGAGCCCGTAATGATGTTCTTCTGCATGAACTTCATGGTGAGGGGCAGTTTCTCCAGGGCTCTCTCCATCTTAGATCTTATAGCTGCCCCGGTTTCTGTCGCTGTTGGTAGTTCCAGACTTCCAGGAGGAGATGATGCAGATGCTTCAGACATGTTTGGAAGATGAAGTCTGGGAACCTGCAAGGCAAAGCGACCATCAGAACATTTTATATCAAAATAAAAAAGTTACTCCGGGGTCCAGAGATCTTACCACTATGACGTTTGCTTTCCTGGAAAGTTAGTATCATGCAAAGGTAACCAAAAAGAAAAACACATCGTAAACTTACGATCTTCATCATACATCTGGGTCTGGGAAATTTTATCACACTTGGCAAAGACATAGGATGGATGGTGGTAAGAGGCCCGAAGCCCGAAGAAATGACCGTTAGCAAGGATGTATGAAAAGGCAAGTTGTCAAACCCACATGGACACCACGTGCATTGGCATTAAATGGATGCGATGGCGATGACGACGGAGCCAACTGTCTGAACGCGCGAAAAGGGAAAGCCACTTGGCTAGAATTGATTGCGCGCATGGGACGTAAATGAGGTTCTGACAGACTTCATGGAGGAGAGAGAAAACTTCCTATTTGAAACCGGCGGGGAGCCAAGTTTCAAACAGGTGGTTTTCTGCCTCGAAGCGAGTTCGAAGGCGGAAAACTAGAAACGGGGGTGACCCGACCAGCTTGTCAAGCCACCTAGAAGGATATACATAGAGCTGAAGGATATATATGTAGAAATGAGGAGATATACAGAGACTACATTACAACTATATACATATATACCTGAATATACAACGCGGAACAACGCCCATGGGAAAACCAGATAAGGCAGAAATGGATATACAACTCATCTACATATTTACACTATTTACAGAAACAACCTCTGTGCAGAGGGTGGACAACGCTATGGCAGAGCCGACCCACCAACAGGCGGCGAAACCAGAAGACAACAGACCAGACAAGACAGAAAAATAAAGCAAAACCAGACAAATGAAAGCAAAACAAAAACTAAAGAAAGCCAGAGAGACGGGAAGATAGGAACACCAACCTAAGAACGCAGAAGGTGGAGAAGAGAAAGGGTTACCGCGGGAGCTCAACAACAGTTCGAGTCGTCAATCGGTCAGAATCACCACCACAAAGCACTTGCACCTGCCTGAGAACAACTGAAAATCATTAAGCGTTGATTACCATAAACTTCCTGCAAATGCTCTGTTAATAGCTTTGGAATCGCTCTCTAATTCTCTCTAAGTGCTTAAAGGTTTTGATCGTGGTAAACGTGAAAGTGACAGATAATTTCTATTTATACCTGCGATAAAAGGTAATTCTCCTCCTTCCGGGGATATCCGGACAAGAAAAACCTCTGGACTCCGGGCCTGGGGATTTCTTGAGATAATATCCTTAGGGACATCATGACGAATAATCCCAGAGTCTGGAATCTAGTTTCCCACAAAAAGAAACCTCCGGGACCAGAGTCTCAAAGACGGAAAACAAACAAACAAGACACAACGCTGGGGAAGAAAACCCTGGAGAAAGAAGACAAAAAGGGAAAGAAAGACAAGGCAAGGCCGCAAGAAAAAACAAAAAGGGGGACCCAATATTTTGCACACAAAATGTAGGTATGGGGATGTAGGGCATAACAGCCGCTTGCATCGTGGTAGTGAGATTAAAGGCAGCCTTGGAAGGCTTAGCAGTCACATTGTCTACAACACCATAATTCACAACATTTTGGTTCTTGTTGGGAAATTTGGATTTATCTTTGCTTGAGGAAGAAGACCCTTGTTTATTTTCCTTGTGTAAGGTCAATTCTCCTTTTTTGATCATAAATGTCTTGATTCTTATAGCTTGTTTAATCATGTCATCAAAGGTTAGAGGACCTTGTAGCGGTACTTGATACCCAAAGTTGGGGAGAAGATTATCGAGAAAGTTGTCTAACTTTTCAAATTCAGGTATCTTGCAAGAATATCATGTATAGAGTTGTCTCCATCTTTGGAGAAATGTCAAGAAGGATTCCCCATGATTTTGTTTCAAGTTGCAAAGATCTCAAATATGAACCGAATGTTGGATGTTGTGAGAATAATGTTGTAGAAATAAATTGGCAATTTCGTCAAAGGTCTTGATGCCAGTTGGTAGTCTAGAAAACCATTCCATAGCTGATCCTCCCAAGCTACATGGGAAGAGACAC
>MU227548.1:2678511-2719670 GCA_018584345.1 Thuja plicata
CCAGTTAAAAACAGAAAGCTTTATTGAAAAGAATTCAATAAATTGTTTTCTTCCTGCTTTAACTGTTTTCTTTCTTTGATTTAATATTGTTTTATTTGAATTTAATTGTTTTATTTCTCTTTAAAGCGCAATTAATTCAAAGTTTCCATTTCTGAATAGAAGAAAGATTTTTGAGAGAATATTCAATTAATTAAATAAATATGACCTCATAATTTATTTTTCTCAATTATCTGAATAATTAAATTCAATTATTGAAATGAGGATATTTATCTAATAATTAAATACTATTTAATTCCTTTTTCATGTGTCTCAGCTAAAGAGGGTGAATTTAATTTAATTAAAGTGCTAGGCCTTTATAATTAAATTAATTCAATCATAGGGTTTGTTTAGCCAACAGATATTTAAGAATTAAATATGATGTATGATTAATACAAATTTAGGATTTTCTATATTTGACACTCAGGTCAAGTAGAGTCAGTGAAAACTCAGAATTGCTTAGTACCATAGGACTTTTGATGATTTAGAAGAGCGACAAATGCAACAACATTGGTTAGCGTTGCAAGATGCCAATTTTGGGGTGTTACAGTTGCAATATTGGAAGGAGTAAGCACATTACTTGCATATGTAGCCTACAAAGGTTTTAAAGTCTATCAAATGGATGTAAAGTCCAATTTTCTAAATGGGATACTAGAAGAAGAAGTTTACATTGAACAAGCTGATGGATTTTTTGACCCAAGAAAGAGGAACATGGTTTGCAGATTACACAAGGCACTATATGGACTCAAGCAAGCACCAAGAGAATGGTATGAGAGATTGCACAATTATCTGATAAAGATTGGATTTGCAAGAACCAATGACAACAACAATCTATATTTGAAGACAAAGCAATATAAAGGTACTTTATTGGCTGAAATTTTTGTTGATGACATTATATTTAGTGGACAAGATGTGTTATGTCAAACATTTGCAAAATAGATGCAAACTGAATTTGAGATGTCTATGTTTGGCGAGATAAAAAAATTTGTTGGCTTACAAATATATCAAATGAAGAAATGTATCTATATTACTCGATCAAAATATGTCAAGGAGATACAAATTTTTGGAATGGAAGATTCAAAACTAGTGAGTACACCCATGGCTACTGGACAGAAGTTAACAAAAGATGATGATATAAAAGAAGTGAATCAAACCCTTTACAAGTCAATGATTGGAAAGCTACAATATTTTGTGCACAATAGACCTAATGTTGCACTGGTTGTTGGTATTGTTGCAATATTTTCTACCAATCCCAAGGAAACTCATATGATGATAGTAAAATGAATTTTGAGATATTTGAAAGGAATAGATGACTATGGTATGTATTACAAAAAGAATGACAAGTTTGAACTCAGAGTCTATAATGATTCTGATTGGGCTGAAAATGTGGATGACAGGAAAAACACCACAGGAGGAGAATTTATTTTAGGAAAAAGATTAGTTTCATGGACAAGAAAGAAATAGAATTGCACCTCACAATCTACAGCTGAAGCTGAGTATGTAGCAACAACAATTAATTGTTCTAATATTGTGTGGTTGAAGATACTACTGAAAGGTATGAAAGAAGAGATGATAGAACCAATTGTCATATATTGTGATAACACGAGTGTCATTAATATTTCTAAGAACCCTGTAATGCACTCTAAAACAAAGCATATAGCTATCAAGTATCATTACTTGAGGGAGCTAGTTCATAAGAAGGAGGTGAGACTGGAATATGTAAATACTAAAGAACAGTTAGCAGACATATTTACAAAGGCACTACCCAAGGATGCTCATGAGTATCTGTGAGATAAATTAGGGGTGATTCCCCTAAATGAGGATAATTAGTTTGAAATGATACTGTTGCATCAAATATTATATTCAGAATATTTGACACATTGATGCACATGCAGTCACACTTTAGGATGCTGCCTAAAGTTGTGAAAAATAGACAAGGATAGAAAACAGGATCAGTCATATGCAAGATGACAGGAACAAAATGATACAAGATTTTAGAACAAAATAATCTACATGATGAAGATGTCAATATATTTGGCATTGTTTTCAAAGAGGGAGAAGTTTGCTAAAAGAGGGAGATGTTTACTATACTTAGAGATAAAGGGAGAGTTTAATGAAAGAGGGATTCTACAGATGAATAGACACAAAAATATTTCAGTGTGATAGAAGGTAATATTTTTTACAAGATGAGAATCAGAATGAAGCTAAAGACATTAATGAAGATTTGTTCATATCAAACAACACATGCAAAATTTTTGGATTGTAAGGTAACTATGGTTGGAAAATTATTGTTTTAAAGTTTAGTGTTTCCATCAATGCCAAAGAGGGAGATTGTTGGAAAGCTACAATGGAAACAATTGTTGTTTTTTCATTGATGTAAAACCTTAATTGGTGAGACTATTTCTATCTGTTTGAGTACCATATCTATTGATTGATGAAGAAGATTTAACAAGAAGACCAAGTGGAATGGTTGAGTTATGGGAAATCACAAGGGTATTTGATCAGTTGGAACATTGGCAATGTAATGTGTTGTTTATCTTTTGATGAGAATTTACTGAGAATAGTTTATGTCGAGTGAAGTCTGTGATGACCAAGTGCCAGTAAATTACCAATGAAACCAGTGATGACTGAGTAGAAGAACACAGTGTTGGCCGAGCAACAGTATTTTGGTAATTGTTGAGATTTGAGATCTTTGGACGATATAATTAATTTTATTGGGATATGTAAAGTTAATTAAGGATAAGAATGATTTGTCCACACTATTTAAATACACGGGTAACCATAATTAAAGCATGGATCAAAGATTTAATTAGTGATTTCTTTGGAGAAGTAAATTAAGTGTAAAGATGGAAAGATCTGTTGTATCTGACCTAACCTAAGATCTACAATCTTGATTAAGCGGAAAAAGATTTATCTAACCTAGATGAAGAGGTATATGATAACCTCAAGGGGTTATTCATCAAGTGGATGTAAGAAGTGTATGAAAGATTATTTCATAGTTAATTGACTGATTGGCATGATCTAGCAGAGAAGGCTAAACAAAAAAGCAGAGAGTTGCGAGAGTGATTACTTGAAAGATTTCCAAGCAGATATGAAGATTTAAAAGATAATGGAGGCCACTTAGTGAATTAGCGTTAGAGTTGAATTGGATCTAGATTTGCAAAGTAATTTGTATGTATAAGATCACACCTGTTGATTAATTACTAACCATTATATCAGTCAAAATCCTTTAACCAGGTTGACCTAATAGTCATTATATAAATCCTTTGAGCAAGGTGAAATTTAGGTGGAATATTCTAATTCCTCTAACAAGGCCACTCCTGATAGGGTGATTAAATCCTTTAACCAGGTCACATTTAGCAATATGTTTTGTAACCTTTAACAGGGTTGGCTCCTAAAAGAGCTCACTTCAAAAGAGTGAAAACTTGATAGCATGTTATTGGTGGTTTTTCCCAAATTGGGTTTCCACGTTAAATATTGGTGTCAACTTGTGTGAATGTTTATGTTGTGGTTTATTGTTAAGTTTTTACAATCTGATTACATTTGAACAGTAAAACTGTATATGTATGTTGTTGACTTATGCTATTACTGCCGAGAAGATCTGAGTTGTTCAAAGTGGTATAAATTTTAATTTGGTACATCTAGACCTGAGGATAACTGATTCACCCCCCTCCTCTCAGTTATTCTGAATTCATTCTAACAGTTTGATACCCATGTAGAATGTCTTATAGGCACTATTATTCCCGTATCCCTTAATTTCACAAGTTCTTCCCTAATTTTAGGGGCTAGCATTGGTTGTATAGGACGTTGTCTTTTCCTAAAAGGCTTTGCATCTGGTTTTAAAGGGATTTCATGTTGAAATAAATCTTCCTTGTAAGCTTTAATCTCATCATATGACCATGCAAAAATATGCCTATATTTTCTTAACAAGGTTGTCAAGTCTGCCTTAATCTTAGGAGTGAGCTTCTTACAAGTATGTATACTTCCTTGGGAGTATGATCATTTCCCAAGTTGATCTTTTCAACTTCTTCATAATTTTCACTTGTCTTACCCATCTAAGACTTTATTGCTGATCAAAAACTCCTTCAAGTGGCACCAAGCCTCTGGGAATTTAGTTTGTCTTCAGATGCACCACTTCCTTTCCAAACAAAGTTTCTTTTCCATCTTGATTCTCAACATAACCATTCCATTCTATGTTTTGGTCCTCATATCTATCTTCATTCATCATAAATTTGAGAAGATCTATGTCATCTTCAAACACTTGCCAATTATGTACATTATGAGGAATTGATGGTCTATTTTTCATCTCAATCTGCACAATCTCATCAAAAGGAACATCAACTTGCCTGATGGCTAAATTAGCCAACAAGTCTGCAAGGCAATTTTTTGATCTTTCTATCCACTCGATTGAAAATGCATCAAAAAATTCCACTAAATCCCATACAAAATTTCTATATTGCTTTAATCTAAGATTTTTGGAAGTGAATTTATTTGTGACTTGAGAAAAAATTAAATCTATTAGAATTTAATCTTTCCTTGGTTAAAATATGTAACTAAAGGATAAACGAAGGTATCCTATATTGTATTTGTCCTCTAGTCCAAGTAGTAGGACATGTCACATTTTTGTAATTCCTTTAATAAGGAAATTAGATATTCCTCCTTAAGAAGAATCTCATATTTGACACACACACAATGTGAATGTGGCATTCATAGAAGATGGGAGTTACATGAAAACTCCTCCACTCATCTCTACTTAAGAGATGCATCTACACTCACTTGCTCAATAATCTTCTCTATTTTATCACTTCTCCTCACATTCTCAAACTTTCTTGTTAGAGTAATAAAGTGATTCCACATATTAATTAAATGATATTGATTTAATTATTAAGTCACTTATTATCTCTCTTTTACTTAAGCTAAACTTTAGGCATATAATAATTAATTATTTTATTAATTATTATTATGCAACCTAGATTTTCCCTTTAGGGTTTCCCTTTTAGGGCTTCGGTATCCTTTTATAAGGATTCCCTCTCTTGTAAATTATTCAATTCGATGGTTATTAATTAATTGAGGATTTTATTGCATTAAGAGTTTTTCTACATTGTTTGCACAATATGTTTCCTCTTTCATCGATCTGTGATTTTTGGCCTCCATAGCTTTTTTGTTTCTCTTTCTGTGACAGGTTCGCATGAAAGTGATTCTTGGGAGCTGTGGGTTGATAGTTTTCATCAACTCCAATATGGTATCAGAGATCTAGATCTTCATGCCCCTGTTCTCTTCATGAGAGATTTGGCCTTGTTCTTTAATCTATGTTTTTGAGAGGTTTTTGTCTCAAATTTTAGTTTTTTTTGGGAGGATATTTTTTTAGAGTAATTTGAGCAAAAACTGACATCTGGGTTGTGTTCGAAATACCCCCAAAACCCCTATTTTCATATAAGACATGTCTTATTTAGACACAGTTGAAATCTGGGCCCTCTTTTTTGCTTGCATGACCTTGGCACATTTTTGAGGCAAAAATCCACCTCAGTTTCCGTGTTGCTGATGTCAGTAACCACAGGCCCCAAGATTTTTTAAATTTTTTCAAAAATAAAAAAAAAATCTTTTTTTTTGTATTTTTTATATATAAAAAGAAGCATGTGTTTTTTTATGTTTTTTTTCTTAAAAAAAAAAACATAATGCTTTTTTATTAAAAAAATAATATTTTTTCTGCCATTTTGGTGGGAAATTTGGAGGTAGAATTTTATTTTGGAGGAATTGCTAGTTTAGCAGGGCTCTGCCAATTTTGGCTGAGGTTTCATGAGGTTCACTTCTGTTTTGACCTCCTGGTGGTTTTTTGTTCATATCTGGAGCAAACGGAAGCCAATTTTTGACTTCCTTATATCACCGAAAAGATCTTTCCAAGACAGATGTCTTTTTAGAGGATAGATTTTTTGACTTTTCCATCTTTCTAGTTTTTTTGCTTGTCAAATTCAGCAATCTTGTTTGCACTCTAGGAGCCATATCTTTCTCTTTTGGACTCCATTTTTCGACTTCCGCATGGCGTCGAAAAGTTGGTTCTACCCTCTTTCTTCTTCTATGGGTCTCACACCCAGATTCTACTCCAAGTATCCATGTATTCATTTTTTTGCTTTATGGCATCCTGGTAGATATCTTGGATGTTTCAGGTCTTGGGATCATTTCCTTCTGTGAACATTGTATTCACCTTTTTCTGTAGCTTTCTTTTGTAAATGCACTGAAATAAGTGCCTACAGTTGCATATTTGGGATCTTGTACACCTTGTGCTTGTTTGTACTCGCACTTAGTTATAAAGTGCCATGGGGAGGTTATGATGTTTTGCTTTTTGTGCTCATCCACCTTTGTCAAGTGAGTGTCCCTTCCATGACATTATCCTCATGATGTGTGTTGAGAAGATTATTTCTTCTACTTCGACACCACCCTTTATCCTATGTTTGTACCTTCTTCTGCACTATTGGTTTTCCTGATTCTTCTTCCTGTAGTTGTCTTTGGCATTGCACTTTAGTGTTCCTGTCAGACCTCTCCATGTTCAACATTATGGGGGGTATCTCCTGTTGGTTCTAATGCTTCCTTGGTTTGATAGAGTGATCTATGTATTCAGTATTTGTTCCTATGTACTAGGTGGATGTAATTCTTGGTACCTATGCATTTCGGTGAGATGGATCATTTACCATATGGACACTCTTCTTTCATTCCTGTTTTGGAGGCATTCTTCCATCTTTGATTGATCAACTCTTTAGGATTTGTTTAAAAGTCTTCTCTACCTGATCATGTTCTATTACAGTGGAGGTTCCAGCAGTCATTTTTTTACAGTGTTTGCAACTTCATGCTTCAGAGGTGTTCTACATGTTCTTTCTTTGTTCCTATTTTCTGGAATATTCTCTAGTTTGGAGGCTTCTTTTGTCCTTCACTAGGCTTCATCTCTTTTTGGAGAGGGGTTTTTCCCACTGGGTTTTCTCCTTTTCTCCTCTTTACATAGATTTTTTGTATTGGGTACCTCATCAAGCCTTGTTGTCAGGACCCTTTTTTTCCTACTTTTAGTAGTTGTTTCTAGGTTTTAGCTTCTCCCTAAGTTTATCTTAAGGGGGGGTGTTAGAGTAATAAAGTGATTCCACTTATTAATTAAATCATATTGATTTAATTATTAAGTCACGTATTATCTCTCTTTTACTTAAGCTAAATTTTAGGCATATAATAATTAATTCTTTTATTAATTATTATTATGCAACCTAGATTTTCCCTTTAGGGTTTCTCTTTTAGGGTTTCAGTATCCTTTTATAAGGATTCCCTCTCTTGTAAATTATTCAATTTGATGGTTATTAATTAATTGAGGATATTATTGCATTAAGAGTTTTTCTACATTGTTTGCACAATATGTTTCCTCTTCCATTGATCTGTGATTTTTGGCCTCCATAGCTTTTTTGCTTCTCTCTTTTTGTGACAGGTTTGCATGCAGGTGATTCTTGAGAGTTGTGGATTGATATTTTTCATCAACTCCAATACTCCTCACATTCTCAAACTTTCTCTCAATATTGTAATGAGCTTATTGCTCTCTTTCACTCTTCTTATTTTAGGATTTGTGTCATATTCATATTATTCAGAAGGGGTTTTTTCTTATTTTTCCCCTTTCAAAATTCCTTGTGTTCTTGTGTTGGTCTTGGTACATTTTGGTGAATCTTGGTGTTTGATCTATTGAAGAAAAATCTTTATCTCTTTGTACTTGGTAAAACTCTTCCTTTTTCACTCTCTCTTGAAATATTTCCTTATCACTTTTTCATTTTCTTTTATGTTTCTAACATGGTAGCAGAGCTGGTTTAATCTTTGTTTTGAGTGTGCATGTAGGAATAGTTGAAAGATATATCTGTTGAGGAGAAGAAATTATATTTTTGTTGATCTAACTCTTATTTGCAGGGATTTCTCTCATTCTTTTTTCAAATCTAAGTGTATTATCTATTTTCAAATTTTTAAAGATCTAACATACCCTCTGTCGGGTAACCGCAAGGGTTTTTCTTTTCATGCATTTGTATTCTTTCTAACTATCTGATTTGCAGATTTTGTTAATCTTTACTCACTATTCTTTTTTTAGTATCTTTGTTTATTATCTCCTAACATTGTGTATATTTCTGTTCATAATCTATGCTAACTTTTCTTGCAACATCTTTTTTATAACAAAATCTCTGATATTTTATCTCGTTATTATATCTCTAGTTTTTTCATATCTCTGGTCTCTTTTCTCCATTGGTTACAGGTAGCATTTATTTTTTAACACAACATTATCTCTGTTTTATCAACATTGTATACAATTTATAACTATTAAATACATTTATTTTAGAGTTTTCTTTTTTCAGTCTCTGTCCATTAGGTTCTCACCTCACTCAGCTTTTATCTGTCCTTACGCTGCATTGCTTGGTCTTTTCATTGCCCAACATTGTATACTTTATGCAACAATTTTCTTTACATTGTGCAGTATTTTAATACATTATTTAGTGCACAAAATAGCACTTGTTTATATTCTTTTGTCACATATCCCTTCATTGCACAGCTTGTCAGCATCTTTCTTCTCTTTTAGCATAGCCTTGCTGCATTGTATACCAAGCATTATACATTATGCAATCTTTGTGTTGCTTCTTACACTATTTTTTTTATCTTGTGCACCCTCCAGCATTGTGCAACAATATAAAATTTACCTTCTTGTTACATAGCATTCACAAAGATACCTTGCACAACATTTACATAGATATACTTTGTGCAACATTTAATACATTTGTTCAGCACCTCTATGTAGCATTATATTCATTGACTTTTTGTATAGCTTCACACCTCTCTTGCCTGCGTAAACTCTTACCTCGTTGTCCCTCCATTAGGCTTAAGCTTCTCTCTTTCCTTCTACAGTAAATACATTTTTTTATTATTGGTTATTCATTCATTGGATATACATTTTTAATTATTGGTAATTTGGTTAGCTCTCTAGAATAATCGTTCAACTTTCTGGTATAATGGGTAAATCGTTTAGATATTATTAGTTGCAGATTGGATTTGGTGGCTGCAGAATATTAGATCTATTCATTGCAGGCTTATCTCCTCATTATAGAATATTGTCACTTTTATTGAAAAATTCTTTGCACTTCTTCATCATTTATCATTTTATTTTTAGCTCTAGTTTGAATTTTTTTTTTTTATATCTTTGACTCATTTATTAATTTTATAAATTTGGTCAAATCTTTATTTACATAAAAATTTTAGACATCAATACCTTTTTCCTGCTTAATATTACTTCAAATCACTTCATTTCTACGTTATTTATATCAATTCTAACTATATTCAATTGTTGTTTCATTAATTCATTGCTATTAAAATTTTTTCTTACATTTAAACTAAATATTTAAAAAAAAATTCATATCTATTTTTAACCATTCAATTGTAAGTTACATTAAGTTTAAATTTAATTTTCTTGATCTTGATCAATATATATTCATTGAAATTTTCTTTGTTTAATTTAATTTGATCATCTCTTTCTTTATTAATCATGTCTACTCTAATTCTAGAAATTAAACTCAATAGCTCCAACTATCATCAATGAAAAACTCATGTTTTCTTTCTATTCTATTTTAAACATTTGCTTGAAGTTGCTATAGATGCTTCTATTGAACCAGCTGCCTCTTCTTCACAAGCATAAATAGATGCATGAAAAACTAAGAACGAAGAAGCTCTTGGTTTGATTGGTTTCTCAATAGTTCCTGATCTTTATGTCTTAATTGGGCATTGCACCAAAGTCAATCAAGCGTGGGACATTCTAAAACAGACATATGACAACTCATTTGAATCCTGTAATATTCAACTCCAAGACAACTTGGAGGACTTGAGGTATAATGATTTTAAAACTATGGATGAATTCTTACTCAATTTTGATGCAATTAAAACTCAACTAAGTGGTGTTAATGTTACTTTAACTTATATTAGATTAATTACTATTATCTTAAAAAAATGTCTTCCTAAGGAATTTCAGCAATTCATTATTAACTTCCATTCTTAGCTTGCAATTCTTAGCTTAGCTCCTCATTTAACTTATGCTATTTTTTAAAATTTGTTACGTCAAGAGGAGGCTAAATTATTGCAATTTGGTGCTATTAAATCTTTTGAACATGCTTTTGTATCTAAAACTCAAAATCAAAATAATAAGTCACATACTAATCATCATAAAAATAATCATCATAACAATAATTATTCCACTAACAACAATAACTATCGTAACAATAATCATCATAATAATGGTTATTCAAATAACAATAATCATAATAATAATTACTCAAACAGAAGGTCTAATTCTAGGCCATCATACAATAATAATTACAATAATTATAATAATCAAAAAAATCAGAAACCACATTGTATTTATTGTGGCAAAGATGGTCACCTAACTAATGTTTGTTTTAAAAAGAAAAATTATAAGAATCCTATAAATAACAATAATCAAAATAACTTCAAATCTCAAGGTAATCAATCTTGTCATGCTTTTACTGCTTGTTATAAAGCTTCTCATGCATTAGAATGGATTATTGATAGTGAAACTTCTCATCATGTTTACATCTCGTAGAGAAGTATTTGATTCTCTGCAACCTGATACTACTAATATTCCTATTAAATTAGCTAATGATCATACTTGCAAAGTTGATAGAGTTGGTGATATTAATGTTCCAAATGGAAAGTTACACAATGTTCTTTATGTTCTTGAATTGAAATCTAATCTTCTTTCAGTTGCTCAATTATGTCAAGATTACAAAGTTGAATTTTATAAGGATATGTGTTATATTATTGATCCTAACACTGATCATGTTGTTGCTAATGCTAAGATGGATCATGATAACTTGTTTAAATTTTATTAGTTTTCCTCTTCAAGGTACTCTTTGAAATTTAATATTAATTTTAATATATGTCATGAAAGGCTTGGCCATTTGAATTCTGATTATATTACTTTGATGCAAAAATCTAACATGGTTGAAGGATTACCCCATATTGTTCCATTTAAAATTACACACACATGGTGCATGAGTGGAAAAATGAAAATGGAGCCTTTTCCTCATGGTACTTCATGGAGGGAATCTCATAAGTCACATCTTATTCACACTGATCTTTTGGTTCCAATGGAGAACATCTCCATACAAGGTTCAAAGTATGCTCTATCCTTTGTGGATGATTTTACTAGAAGAATTTGGGTTTATTTTTTGCATACTAAAGATCAATTACTTGACACATTTTCTGAATTTCATATGTTTGTGGAAAGGCAATCTGGTTATAAACTTAAAATTCTTGGAACAGATAATGGTACTAAATATGTTAATAATTATTTTTGTTCTTACTTGAGATCTTTTGGTATAAAACATCAGCTTACCATTCCTTATTCACCACAACAAAATGGTGTGGCGAAAAGGAAGCATAGAACTATTGTGGAAATGGCTAGATGAATGTTACATGTAAAATATATGCATTACATGTTTTGGGTTGAAGCAATGGCTTGTGCCACTTATATTATTAATAGAACTCCTACTAAATCTTTGCAAAATATAACTCCCAAGGAAGCGTGGTCTGGTAGGAAACCAAATTTATAACATTTGAAATTTTTTGGATCTATTGCTTATGTTCACACACCCAAACAAAAAAGGCATAAACTATATTCTAAATATTCTCCATTTACTTTTGTTGGGTATGATGAATCTACTAAAGGTTATAGAGTTTATGATCCTATTACTAACAAGGTTCATATTTCAAGAGATGTTGTTATTGCAGAAAATGAAGTTCATGATTGTTCCAAGGTCAAAGATGATGAATTTAAAGGGGGTATTATTGATCTCATGGAATACCAACCTCCTATTCTAAACCCTACTCCTAATGCACCTATTTTTATTCCTACTAGTATTAAAGATGATGATGATGATGGTGGTAAGAATTTTTATACTCCTCCTAGTGATAAGTTTGCTCATGATGGTGATAATTGTGTTCATGATGATAATGATGAATTTAGTCTTCATAGTGATGATGAAAATGATGCATTTACTCCTCAGTGATATTTTCGTTACTTCTAAGATAAAACCTAAATGGTTTAAATATTTACTTAATGAAGGTGATGATTATATTACTAGAATGGGTGGTATTAGACCTATGAGACTTAATTATTGCAATTATGCTTTCATGTCTTCTCTTATGCATTCTAAATATTCTCAAACTTTCTCTCAAGCTAAAAATCAGCCCCATTGTAAAAATGCTATGCAAGAAGAATATGATAGTTTAATTTCTAATAACACTTGGGATTTAGTTACTTTACCTCATGGAAAAAATCTAGTTTCATGTAAATGGTTATATAAAACTAAGTTTAATGCTAATAATGAAATTAGTAAGTTTAAAGCTAGGCTAGTAGCAAGAGGTTTCTCTCAAGTTGAAGGAATATACTATAATGAAACCTTTGCTCCTGTTGCAAAAATGTCTACCATTAAAGTTGTTCTTGCTTTAGCTGTAAAAATGAATTGGCCTATTCACCAAATGGATGTTAAAAGTGCCTTTTTAAATGGTGATTTTAATGAAGAAATCTATATGCCTCAACCTTATGGTTTGATTAAAGAAGGTAATGAACATCTTGTATGTAAACTAAAGAAATCTATTTATGGTTTAAATCAATCTCCTAGAGAATGGTATTCCAAAATCAATGCTTTCTTTATTTCTCAAGGTTTTTCTAAAAGTAAAAATGATCCTAACTTGTATATCAAGCATAGTAAAAATTACATTATTATTATTATCATTCTTTATGTTGATTATTTGATTCTTAATTCAAGTTCTAACCATTTAATTTCTGATATTAAGTCTCAACTTAACCAAAAATTTCAAATGATTGATTTAAAACTTCTACATTATTTCTTAGGAATGAAAATTTTGCAAACCCCTAAGGGTATTTTTGTTTCACAAAGTAATTATGCTAAATATCTTCTTGATAGATTTCATATGAATGATGCTAATCATGTTTCAATTCCATGTGAATTAGGAGCTAAGTTAATGGTAGATATAGAATCTCCATTTATAGATGCTACTCCTTATAGACAACTCATAGGAAGTTTAAATTATCTTACTCTCACTAGACCTGATATATCTTTTAATTTTGGTTTAGTTTCAAGATTTATGTCCAAACCTCAACAAACACACTTCAAAATTGCTAAAATAATTTTAAGATATTAAAGGTACTCTTGATGTAGGATTATTTTATGATGCAAATTTTGATTTTACATTAAAAGGCTTTACTGATTCAGATTTAGGTGGAGACCCCAATGATGGGAAGTCTACTTTTGGGTATTGTTTTTTTATTGGTTCAGGTGCTATATCTTGGAAAAGTAAAAAATATCAATTTATTCTCTATGTTCTACCGAAGCTGAATAAAAAAGCTATACTAATGCCTCTAAGGAAGCTTTATGTCTTAGAAGAATTCTTGAAGATTTGGGTCTACCTCAACAATAACCTACACCTTTATACTGTGACAATCAAAGTGCAATAGCCTTGGCAAAGAATCCGATCTACCATGCAAAATAAAAGCATATTTCTCTCCACCATCACTTCATTAGAGAGAAAATTGCAGAAAAGAAAGTTTCCCTCATCTATTGCAAGGGTGAATATCAAGTTGTAGATATTTTGACAAAGCCTCTTTCTACAGATAAATTTGAATTTCATTGTAAAAATTTGGGTTTGATACCCCTTGATGTAAATCCCCGAAGTAAAGATTAAAGGGGAGTGTTAGAATTTAATCTTTCCTTGGTGAAAATATGTAATTAAAGGATAAACCAAGGTATCCTATATTGTATTTTTTCTCTAGTCCAAGTAGGAGGACATGTCACATTTTTATAATTCCTTTAATAAGGAAATTAGATATTCCTCCTTAAGAGGAATCTCACTTTTTTCATAGACACAATGTGAATGTGGAATTAATAGAAGATGGGAGTTACATGAAAACTCCTCCATTCATCTCTATTTAAAAGATGCCTCTACACACACTTGCTCAATAATCTTCTCTATTTTATCACTTCTCCTCACATTCTCAAACTTTCTCTCAATATTGTAATGAGCTTATTTCTCTCTTTCACTCTTCTTCTTTAGGATTTGTGCCATATTCATATTATTCACAAGGGTTTTTTTTTGTTTTTTCCCCTTTCAAATATCCTTGTGTTCTTGTGTTGGTCTTGGTGCATTTTGGTGAATCTTGGTGTTTGATCTATTTAACAAATCTCTCTCTCTCTCTCTCTCTCTCTCTCTCTCTCTCTCTCTCTCTCTCTCTTTGTTCTTNTCTATTTAACAAATCTCTCTCTCTCTCTCTCTCTCTCTCTCTCTCTCTCTCTCTCTCTCTCTCTTTGTACTTGGAAAAAATCTTCCTTTTGCACTCTCTCTTGGATTCTTTCCTTATCACTTTTCCATTTTCTTTTATGTTTCTAACAAAACCAGAGTCACCATAAACTAAAAGCATCTTAATTCAATAAGATTTTGCAATTTTTAAACCAAGGATTAATGCTTCATACTCTAAAATATTATTTGTACATTCAAAATTTAGCAAGAAAGAAAACTTTAAAATATTACCACATGGAGATATAAAAGTGATCCAAGCACCATAACCTTCCTTACTGCATGCTCCATTAAAATTCATTTTCCAAAGCTCTTCTTGATTCTCCTGCAAATGCACTCCAATGGGGCTGCTAATTTCTAGTGCTGGTTTAGTGATACTTGCCTATAAATTATCCATGTCTGAATGGAAAAAGTTGATTGTCTCCATCAAAATGTCTTCATCAATAATATATGGGGATCTTGGCTCCCTATTTATTCTTACTTCCTTACCATCCACTAGAATAGTAGCATAAGACAAATCTAACTGAATATGACCAACTATTAAATTAGACCATTGTCTAGATAAAAGCATTCAATAATTAGCAGGAACTTTTACAACAATAATATCAATTCTGTATGACATTTCAAGAGAAGCAGGAAATTTAAATTCCACATCTTTCATAATACCAACAACATGTATAGATATATATTCCATAGCATAACATCTTCCATAAGTTGTGTCAACCTTCATTCCAAGCTCCTTCATAAATTCTGAGGGCATTATGTTAACTGCTCCTCATGAATGTATCATACAATTCTTAAAAAGATTATTGTTAATCATAAAAGTGAGATAAAAATGATCAAATTGTGTTCCATTTTAAGAAATAGTAGTTCCTAAATAAACCACTGTTGGTTCTTCATTAACTAGTCTCTGATTAGATTCCTCTTTAAAAACATTACCTATATTAGACAACACTTTTATTTTTTCATCTTTGTATTCATATATTTTCATCATTTAAAATAAAGGAATAGAAATTTTCACCTGAGACAAAGCATTAGATATAAAAGAACTGATATTGGTAATAGACTTACTAACCATTGGTTTTTCTTTTGGCTTTGTCAGTTTAAGAGCTTGATAATGATCTACCTGTTTCCCCAGCTCTATAGTATCATTTATGATCTTTTGTGTGTAAGGATGGTTGACCTTCTTCTTTGGTTCCTTGATAGGTATTCCAGTAGGTTTTCCTTGATCAAAATTTATTGTTCTATTCCTCAATTTGTAATTATTCCTTGCTTCCTCAAGTGTTGCAATATTATATGCTTCTTTATCCTCATTCATTAATCTCCTGATGACTGGAAGCTCTCCTTGTTTCCTATCACACTGATATATCCTATTTAGATCATCATGGTACACATAATCTTCATCAAAATAACTATAATCATCTCTTCCCCACATGGGTTTAGATGAGACATTATTCACTATGGGTTGTTGATCATCACTCAAATCTTCATCCTCTTGCAATCTCTGGTCCACACCACAATTATCAGGATAATGTGGTAATGTGAAAGATTCACACCAAGGATAGCTCTCCACTAAATGGTTTTTTATTTTCAATGGATCAGGTGTTTCTTTAGCATAATTTTTCTTTTCAATTCTACCATCTTTCCAACTAGTATTATAAGGCATATCTTGCAATCTAAATTTATCATTTTTAGGGAATGATGGCCTATCACTCCTTCCTTTCTTTTCATTTATATTTTTTAGCATATAAATAATTTCTTTTAAATCATCCTTTTTAGGGGCCTTCGGATTGTATAATTTAGTATCATCCCTTTTATCTATTTTTCCAGCATCTTTTCTATTATTTTCAATAGTAGTAGCAACTTTCAAAGCTTGTTGCAAAGTTGTATCTCCTTGTGATCTAATCTCATAATTTGTTTTACTATCAAATTTACTCAAATAAAAATTGATCAAAAAGGAATCAATGAGTCTTATATCTCTTGGTATTCTATTCAAGACTTTATTAAACCTTTTATTGAATTCTGCAACCGATTCATTAAAATTCTTTTTAATGTTGGTTACTTCATGAGATGCAAAAGATGTATCATTATGATCACCAAAATGTGCAACAAATTAATCCACAAAGCTACACCAAATTGAGATGGATCCATCAGGAAACCCCCTATACCATTCACCAACATCTTTAGTAAATGACTGGACAAATAACTTCATGAAAACATCCCCATGGTTTCCCTCTAATTCTTCAATAATGTTTTTTAAATTTATGGTATGTTGTTTATAAAATTCACTCCATTCCCTGAAAACTTTGGAATCACATTTCTCAATTCATTTGATATAGTGTTTGGGTATCCCACTATCCCACTATAATCTAATTTCCTATATCTTTCCATCACCATATGAGCTCTCCTTCTTTGGCCCATATTATGGCAATTCCCATTTTGACCTCTAGGATTTTGGTGATTTGTGCCTTGATGATTTTGACCATTATTATAATGATTTCCCATGTTTTGTTGCCTTGTATTATCCCGGCCATAATTTTTTCCATTATTTGGTTGTCCCCAATGACCACTCCTTCCATTTCCATTATTTTTCTTCTCACACCTTCCTCTATTATCTAGTTCCAACAATGGGTTTATATGATCACTGTTGAAAATCTTCTCCTTATTTTTCTATGAGTGGGATTGTATTTTGGTACTCCATCCCTTTTTTGCATCACCTTTTCTCTTATTCCTTCTTCATCATTAGGCACTGAAATTAAATCACTTGTTTTTATTTATAGCCTATCCAAGGCCTCACTAGCTATCCTTCTCAAATCTTTAACCACTTTTGGATTATTTTTTCCATACTTAGTCAACTTACTTAATGTAGCATATAAAAATGATCTTCTTCATCATACTCTTCTATCTCTTCTTCTATTTCATGTATTGGATTTTGATCTTTAGTATCTTCAAAGCCAAAGGGATTTCTATCTTCCTTGATATTACTTGGATTCACAAATTGGTTTTCCACACCAAAACCAGTGTTCTCCCTATCATGAAACTTCTTATATACAGTATACAACATATATGGAACTTGTTTCTTTCCTTTCCTTATATTTTTGTGTAAATATAATTTAATCTGATCTTGATGCAAGGATCTTCTACGCCACATGAATACTAAGTATAAAAAAAATTGGTTTACCAAGATATAACTGCATCAAAATTGTAGAGTTGCCACCTTCTTTCCAGATGGAAAATACTTACTATCTTTTGAGTCCTTTCCCCTAGTAGAGCTTGTCTGTACCAAAAAATCTAAAACTATTCCTACAAACAATTCCCCAACAGAGTCGCCAATCTGTTGGTGCTCAAATCAATAGATTAGATTTCCTATGGACTTTCCAATCCAATACTGGGAAACCCAAGTTATTTGGCCAACTAACAAGTTTCAACCAAGGCAAGGTTGAACCTTCTGTGATTCTAGCTCTACAAAACCAAGGATGGTAGGCCTATACCTTGAATTATCCTTCAAGTTACAAGGATTTTTATAGAAGATAAGATACTCTTGAAACTTCTCTCTCTCAAGTATGGCAAGACACTTGAATGAAATCAAATTGTAACCAATACAACATAAAAATGCAAAACTGAATGCTTTGTGAGATTGTAAGAATTTTGTGAATATATGTATAAATGAATGAATGCTATGATATCTCAACAAATTAGAACAATGAACTAAATTAATATATCCAATAATTAATTAGATCAATGCCTATATCAACTTGGGAAGTAGAGTTAATCCAATTTCAATCTTATGTACAACCTTGCAAGATAGTATATGTTCCAATACCATCAACTATGTGAATTTTATAGATGTAGAGAAATTAATTCTATTTATGTCTTTGTTAGTTCAAATGAATTTAAATCCTATGGTTGGAAGACCAGTTGAACAAGAAGCTGAAAACACTAACTTTTCACAAACTCCTCGATAATCAATCAATGATTGATATAAGACATATAAGATCTCAACACAAGCATTGCAAGAATAGAAATTTAAATTAATTCAATAATTTCAAGGGACTAACTGAAATGAATTGAATCCTCTTACCATAAGTGATACATAAAACACTTATCTTTTATTTATTTTGAAAAAATAGTACATTTGAGTCCATGTTGCAGTTGTGATCAAACTAGAAACAATAATAGTGATTGTTTTACATGGTCTTGGAATCCCTATTTGTATAAATTCCAAGGGATGCATACAAGCTTTAGACCAATGTGTCTCTTCATAACTAAAACCTAATCCTAAGATCACAACTGAATAATATAGTTACAATTAAAGAATGGATAATCATCCTTCTGAAAAAAAAAAGTTGCCGACCATAAGGATAATACCAGGTTGCTAAAAACATCACATGTAATATGTCTGAGATAACATAATAATCATCAAATTCCTTTGATCATATGTCCATCTAGATTTAACTATGTATGATAACTTGATACTATCACTAGTATATAAACAACTTCGTCGACAAAAACAAGATCGTCAACATTGTCAACCATCTTCATGAACTCTCTATCCTTGTAAATATTCTCCAAAAAATTTGCATATCCTTCATCTTTCTCAGTATTTCATGAAGATCACATTATCCTATCGGTAGATGGATCCATGTTTCACCACCTTTGAAACTTTGTATGGGAACAAGGATGTATCAAATAGTAAACAAAACCCTATCTATCAGAAAGATATAATTAAAATATTAAAATGGCAAAATAAAATCGTAGTCAACATTGCTGCCTAGGAATTCTATCTTTTTCACTATCGGGGACACTTGTCATCATCTCGCAATGCCTCAATGAGTAAAATATATTCATTTGTCAATCATGGAATTTCACTAACCATTTATTCCTTCTATGTTTTAATAGATGATCACATTACTTAGATTATGTGGGTTGGTGACACGTGTCACTCAGGCGTAATCCCTTGAAGGCTAAACCAAGTGCATCTTCCAATTGCAGGATTGTGACTACCATAGATCTTTGTCTAGATTAATCATAGATCAATCTTTTTCTTTTTGTAAGACTTGATCATGTTTTTTTCTTGGTTAAAAAATTTTCGTCGTTCTTACCCATATACTGAAAGATGGGGGCTTTAGTAGCTCATATTTTAATATGTTTTATAAATGATGATCATCCTTGTCAGCCTGCTCAATGAATTAGAAAATTCCAACTATATCCTTGTTGTCTCACCATTCAGAAATGTCTGTGGGCCTAGGAAACATGTCACCCAATTTCTTTCCCTTGAAGGATAAAGAAATATCATCTCTACTTTGAGGGATAATGCTAGTCGTAGAACCTTGCTGAATGTTAACCACCGATCATCGCATGTTTACTTTTTAGAACCTGCAGGCCCGGGACACATGTTGACATGTTGTGATGCCTTGAAGATTAAACATCCTACACCTTAGCTTTAAGGCATAATTCCCAACGTACATCTATGCATAACTTTAACCATAGATCTTCCCTTTTCATTGCTTAGGATATAGTGAGGTTGGGACACATGGAGATCAGTCGCATTCCCTTA
The DNA here is from genome assembly GCA_018584345.1 of Thuja plicata. NCBI lineage: Eukaryota > Viridiplantae > Streptophyta > Pinopsida > Cupressales > Cupressaceae > Thuja > Thuja plicata. Next base: position 2,698,490 of record MU227548.1, read on the forward strand.
ATGGTTAAAAGATCTACAGCTTCACTAAGTGGAAACACACTGACCGTTTGATGAGATTTGATTTGGTTGATGCTTAATTCATTTTGACCTCAGTGAAGCGAGATCTTAGCGGACACCTGTCAGCTCATCGTGATCCCTTAATGGATAAATATCGCTGGTTTCTTGTTTAAGGAAAAGTTCCAGCCGTTGATCCTCGCTAAGGCTTTAAATTATCGAACAGATCTATGTGAAAGAAAAAATAATAAAAAATCCCACAAAAACATATAGAATGGTTAGAATTATGAAATTTAAAATATTACTAAGGTTAAAACAAGAACATAAAACATAAGAATTTATTTACATAGGAAAAATAATACTTCCTTGAGCTTTTAGATATAGAAATTAACCTATAAATTTGGATTCCACCACAACATTTACCGAGTAGAATAGAGAAAGACAGATTGAAGAATCTATAGTCTGAGAAAGAGATTAATAGAGTATGTGATCCTGGTATTCAATTAAGCATAAAGGATCTGATACAAGCAAAGGTAGTTACTATATTTATAAATCAAAGTTTACTATTTATTATTAATATTTGTAATAGAGAAATCTCTTAACCAAGTGGATTTAACCATCCTATTTGTAAAACCTAGACTTAGGTGACATTCCAAAAGAGTGTTTAAATACCTCTAACAATGCCACTCCTAACAGGGTGAAGATATTAACAGATCTTATGTAAATCCCCTAACAAAGGCACATTTAGAAAATTTGTTTTTAATCTTTAACAGGATAAGTTCTTACCAGAGCGTACTTCAGAAGGGTACATTTTTATTGTGGGTTACAATTCCCAAAGAGGTTTTTCCCAAATTGATTTTCCTCATTAAATCTCATGTCAATGAGTTAATTCTTGTGTTAACTAAATTAAATTCGATGTTTCTAAGTTTGAATGATTGATTGTTTCCTATGTTATTGAGTTATTTGGTGAACTAGTTATTTATTGTATTCACTATTTATCGAGTTAATCAGTGAGTTCAGTTTTAAGTGTTTAAGTTTTTATTTGTCTAATTCACCCCCCCTCTCAGTGGGACCAACAATTCATATCATATCAAGAATAGATAAAGATGACAAAGAAGTGGTCAGTGATAATCCTAGAGTATGGTTGGAACTGGTGAAGATAATCAGTAAAGATAGAGAAGTACTCACATACACAGAATGTGAGCACTTTGGTTAAAGAATAACATAAAGGAATATTTGGGGAAGGGAAATAATTTTATTCTCTAAAAAATTGGGATAGCTCCCATATACTACAATAGATTCCCCTCCATATATCTAGACCATGCTTTGGAAATGCAGATCATATTTATAAGAAATGGACATATTCAAAACTATTTTCAACCTAAGAATTTATAATACATATATTCCAATTATGAGTGGACAATTAATGGATTATGCTAAGATTTGTTCCCTATGTTTTTAGGAAGGATGAGATTTGAATTTCCTTGATTAGAGAGACAAGAGATGGTTTTGTCTATAAAATTAGGGAATCCAGTGTTTTATATCAAATAGCAACAGTTTATTGTGAGTTTATTAAGGGAGAAGTATAGAAAGACAAGATCCCTTTGATATATGTTGAAGCTATGGGGAGATAAATGCTGATAATCAATTGAGAATTTTATTCAAGCTCCAAGATGAATCCATATTGTTTGTGCTCAGGTAGGTCATTGGGACAATTTCATCCGGCCAATGCAATAATGGAGTCTTATTTGAAATATTCCTTACCATGGTGGCTGAAGCCTCTAGAGCATGTTACCAAACTTAGGGGATGACATATACATTTTTGTGTGATGAGTATAAGCATGTTATTTTATTGGCTCTGATGAAAATGGAAATAGACCGTAAAAAAAAATTTTGGCCAGAGTTTTTTTATGCAAGCTATGGCCAAGAAGAATAAAGTTGCTCAACCTATGACTCTATTTTGTGAAGGACTGGCCAATATGGACATTACTCTGTTTGCCAATTTTTGGCAAATAATGGTGATCTTTTCTCTGACTCTCATCTTGAGAAGGTCATTGTATTGGTTGATGGTTACCTTACCATAACCAAATGGATGTACTCACCTCAGCTATTAATTGATACTATATTTGAAAATTTGGATGTTAAAAAACCAAAAGAAACCTCAGATAGAGAAGAAGGGGAGAAGAAGGGGAATAAGATCTAGACTGTGAGTCTCCTTATGGAAGCTATTAATTAGGAATGTTCATCAAACCAATAAGGGAGATAGGTCAACTTGTAAGAGAGCATGATCATCTTGTAAGCGAGCTACCCCATTTGGTATTTATCTATATAAATAAATAATTAATGAACCAAATACTCATCAACATTGGATAATATTCCTTCTAAAACACCTTTGAATGCATTTAAAATAATAAAATTAGTTCATGATCTATGTGTAAAAGATAATGTATAGCACAAGATCCATCTAATATTGCATAAGGAAACAAGTTTCATATGAAAATGAGTAAATGGAACCTGTAAAGTTACAAGTTATAGATATAATGTTGTGCACATGTGATTGAAATATGTATGTGGCTCCTAAAACTGTAAATGGATTGAAGTTGCAAATCCTTCCCCTTTGTTCCTAGTTTCCTTCCACTTCAAAATTTGGAAAATTAAAATAGTTTCTTATTTCTTAGCCATTTCCGAACAATTTTTTTTTCAAATTTTATATTTTCAATGATTTTCCCGCTACTTCTTGCATGCTTCTAGATATTGTTGAATAAAAAAACCTTTGAATATTGTATTCCTCTATCACATTTAAAAAGCCTCAATATCCCTATTATATACCTAATATATTTTATTATAATTTTAGGATATAATATCTCCCAGTATGAAGGCACCTAATATGATATTTCATAGGCTAGTGAAGACCCCGTAGAATTCCTAAAAGACTAACATGTGTACCATTGATGTTTTGAATAGATGTAGTTGTAATAGGTGGAGTGAAGGTAGACACATTAGACAAGGATGTTGGAATAGGAATGGAATTCTCAATATGGGTATTTATATTGTGTTGGTTCTCAAATCAACATACTGGATTTCCTATAGACATGTCGATCTAATGTTGGGAAACCCAAATGATTTGGCCAACTAAAAAGTTCAACTAAAAACAAGGTTGGAACTTCTCCAATTTGGCTTTGCAGGACCAAGGATGGTAGGCCTATACCTTAACTTATCTTTTAAGTTTTAAGTCTTTTTATAGAAGATATGAAAACATCTCAAACCACTCTTTCAAGTGTGGCAAACATGTACTTAAAGAAATCCAATTGTGATCAATCACAACATAAACTAAAAAACTAAGACCCTTTGTGTAATTGTAAGAATGCTTAGTAAATATGTATAAAATAAATGGATGTTGAGTAGAATATCTCAAAAATTTAAAAAATGAACTAAATGACTACAATCCAATAATTGATAAGACCAGTGCCTATTTCAACTTGGGCAATAAATTCAATCCTATGTACAACCTTACAAGACTGTACATATTCCAACACCATCAACTATTCAAATTCTATAGATGTAGAAAAATTAAGCCTATTTATATCCTTTCTAGTTCAAATGAATTTAACTCCCCTAGTTAGGAGACCAATTGAACAAGAAGCTAGAAATACTATCTTTTCACGAAACTCCTTGATAATCAAACATGGATATTAGATACATAAAATCTCTACACAAGCATTGCAAGAACAACAATTTAAATTCCTTCAATAATTGCAAGGGACTAACTAAAATGAATTAAAATTTCTTACAACAAGTGAGATAGAAAATACTTATCTTGTATTGATTTTGAAAAAATAGTACAATTGAGTCCATGTTGCAATTGTGATCAAATTCTAAAACTAGAAAAAATGATAATGATGATAAATCTTCACATGGTCTTGGAATCCCTATTTATATAAAATCCAAGGGATGCGTATAAGCTTCAAACCAATGTGTCTCTTCATAACTAAAACTTAACCCAAAGGTCAGCAACTGAACATCATAGTTACAATTAAAGAATGATTTACATCCTTGTTTGAAAATGGTTGTTGACCGTTGGGATTCATAGAAATAGTCACTTAGAAAATCATTTCTAATTTATCTTTTCTATGATCATTATGGTACTTTGATCATATGTTCATCCATAGATAACCATATATACTTTTCTTGATAGTGGATATCATCAATGGTATCTCAAACAACTTCAGCATCAAGAACAAGATCATCAACATTGTCGACTATCCTCTGGCATCTTCCATCCTCGTAAAGATTCCTTAAAGAAAATCTACATGTGATCATCCCTCACTCTTGAAGATCACATTATCCCATTAGTAGAAGGATCCATGGTATTTTCCATCCTTATAACCCTGCATGGAAAATGATGACGTATCAAATAATAGATAAAACCGTAACTGACACAAAACAATAGAGTATTAAATCAACATAAAGAAATCCATGTCAACACTGCCACCCAAGCATCTTACCATTTTCATCATCAAGGAAATGTGTCATCATCACACAATACCACAATGGATAAAGTACATTCAATTTCTGATCATGGGATCACACCAACCGTCAATCCTTTCCTTTCTTTGATCATCGATCAACTAGGAGATGTGTCATCATTTCACTATCCCGTGATGGATAAAGGACATTCATTTTCTACTCACGGGATCATGCCAACAGTTGATCATACCCACATACTAAAATAAAATGAATTTAGTAGCGTTTACTTTAACTTAATTCAAAAATGGCGTGCATCCTCATCAACCTGCTCGATCAATCTAGTACTACTAGCTGTTGTGCCCACTATCTCGTTGCTCAAAACACTTGTGATCCTAAGACATGTGTCATTAATCATGATCCCGTGGAGAATAAAGATCATGAAACTTATGATTGTGGGATCACACCAAATTTTGATCTCTACTGAAGATTAACCACAGATCTTTCTTCGCCACTCAGAGAACTTACGGTCCTGGGACACATGGTGACAATGCGTGATCCCGTGATGGATAAAGGTCATTTAGTTTTTGATCATGGAATCATGCCCACCATTGGATTAACTCTAATCTGCTTGATGCTTTATTATTTTGGCCCCACTTAGGCAATATCTTAGTGGACACTTTTCATCTAGGTGTGATTTTGTGATGGGTAAAGATCTATTTAGTTTCTGATAGAATAATCACGTAAACCGTCAATCTTTGTTGAGATTTAACCACCGATCATGACATACCACCATGTGTCCAATTTTCTAAGTCATCATCTTTCCTTGTTAACTACCATGTCACAAAAATGTTGTCTTTAAGATACCTTGGGCCCCACCATCCAATTCATCAACCATGTCTTCTGAAAGGCCCAATATAGTTAACTGATACTTCAATTCTCAGATCAATGTGGGATAACATTATTGAGTATAACGCTTAACAAAAAAATGAATAGGGAAACCAATCTCTGTGACCATGGTGATCAAAGTGGTAAATTCTTTGGGAGATGTAGCATAATCATGTGGATACAACCTACAAAAACACAACACCAGTCTACGTGAAGATAATATAATAAAATAGAAAAGTTACAAAAGCCTACAAAAATACATGTAACGACTATATTTATGAATTTGAAAATGAGATTAAGAACACTAGGGTAAAATAGAAATACAAAATATATAAATCAAATTGATATAGGTATAAAATATACTTCCCTAAGTTATCTGGATATGCTAATTAAACTATAAATTTGGGTTTCACTAGTGGCTCTTTCTAGGGATGTGTGTTCATACCTAGACACAGCAAGATCTTAGTTATCTCTAGAGAAGTAGACCCTACAACATCACTCCCTTCTTTAGATCCTTGTTTAATCTCAATTTGATGGCCCTAGGCCCCCAAAAGTGATCACCATTCTTTCCCTCTGTCAAAATTTTTATTCTGATCATGTAGTAATATGAACATCCTAAGAATATAATCATTTTTTATCTCACTATACATCCTCTCCTTATTAGCTGACTTCCATTTTACCCTCTGAATCAGAGAAGTATTTTTATGTTTACATTTCTCTTCACATCTAGTTGTAAGACCTTTATTCACCCTCTATGATGAATTATGGAGTTTAAATTTGTTCCTTAAGTATGCTTCATGCCTTCTTGGACATTTATTGAGAAACCCTATCATTTATTATGCCCTTCCTCCTCGGGAAAAAAATTTAAATCAACTTTATCGACATATTAAAATTTCTCATGATTTTGATTTCCTTTTTTGCTTTGTGATTTAGTTTCTAACTGTGCATTTATCCTGGGAGAGATATTTTCTGGTAAATTTTCTTTAATACTTATGTCCTTAACAAGAGTAGGTTCCACATAACCACTTTTGAAATGTTTTAGATTATTGATCCTTTTGAATCATATTTCATATTATTTTTTTGTACCATCTCCTCATTCTCAATAAATATTTTATCTTTCTTAAAAAATAAATTAGGGCACATACATGAGTCTTCATCACATATGGTATTATCATGAGATATATTTGAAAAGACATTTTTTTATTTCTTGTGTCCATAGTAAAAATTCTCATTCTGAAATAATGAACTTTTAAATATTGAAAATTCATACATATCTTCACAAAAAATTTCTTTCTGCCTCTTTCAAACTTCATCATGTACTCCTTGGAAGCTTTTATTTGGTTCATCATATAATATTTCATCAAGTGTACCATCTTGAGAGTCATCATCTGCTTCATAAACTGAACAAATATCAACATTATCTCTTAAGGTTTCCTCTTGTACATGTGCAGTATGTAGTTCCATCTCATTTCCAAATTCTGGATGAATCACATTCATTTCACAAAAAGGATTAAAATTGTATTCATATTCCTCTGGAGCTTCATCATTCAAAAAAATTTCACAGTCACTTCCAGGCACACCTTTTCTATTATACTCACCACAATATATGTATCATCCTAAGGTATCATTTTCCTGGGAATTACCATTTTCTTCATCAAATCTATCATGAATACGATTTAATCCACTTATCTATTTATTTTGGAAAATTAAGAGAAAATTTGGAGCATTTCTCTGAACATGTCTTTGGTATTCCATATCTAAAAAGTCTAAAATTTCTTCTGAACTAAGAAAATATCTTTCCTCATCATAATATTCACTGAGATTTATTTCTATAAAAATCTCACCATGTACAGATTCTTCTTCAACTTGATCCAAATTCTCTTCCTCCATGTCATCATTCTTTTCATTTTGATCTATTTCAACACAAATGTCAACACCCTTTTCATGTATAGGAGTCTTTTTAGTCTGATCACAGACCTCAGTTGCATTCAAATTTGGATCACTTGTAAATTTTTCCCTATATTCATCATTTCCTACCATCAATTCCTCACATATTTGATCAATAAAAACTATTAGTTGAGAATCATGGTAGATTCCTAACTCACAAAGTTTATCTACTAATTCCCTTCCCAGAGGCCTAATATCTGAAGGTATTTCTCAATAAATTTTTATCATTCTCATGAACACATGTATTGCAGGTTCACCTTCATATCTTTCAAAATTGAAGAATGTATCCAAAGGGGACATGTAAAATTCTTCTTCCACAATGTAATTTTTATTTCTTCCTGTTCATTGCACACATTCTCTTCTTCCCCACCGGCATCATGAAACGTATCAAGAAACCATACTCAAATCTATCTCCATGATGAAATGGACTATGTAGGTAATGATTAATATTCTTCTTGTGCATTATTTTTTAATGAACATGCAAAAAAATTCATGGCATCAGCTTTCGCATCGACCTCATAATCATCAAGGAATATATGAAAAGCACCCAAATGATCAAGAGTTGATTCATCATATTCTCCATAAAATTTAGGAACCCTCTGTGAAAGCTTTGAAAACAATTCATTAGAACTCCATTGAAAATTTCTAAGATCCAAAGGCTTGGTATCAATGCGAATCAAAAAAAATTGAACAAAATTTTAAACATCATGTAATAGATCTTCTATTACTAATTGAAGTACAAATGCTCATTCCTTTCTAGGCTCTCTCCCTCAGTGGAGAAACAAATTTCTGACATACGGAGTCACCACCTTCCTATCAAAAGAAAAAACATAAATTGCTTCTGAGTTCTTAACTCCAGTGAAATCACTTTCTAAAAAAATTTATGTAGAGGAAAATTTTACTTATTTCCTTCTGGGTCTTATCCCTCAGTAGAGTCACTAACTAAAATGTTTTATTAAATAGAGTTTCCACCTCTCTTTGAGGAAAATATTTTTTTCTATTCTTCTAGGTTCTTCCTTCCACTAGAGTAAACTTCTATCACCAAATATTATGGAAAATTTATTTACAACTCCCCAGCAAAGTCACCAATATGTTGTGTGACTCAGATGGGGAAAATTGAATAATCCAATCTTCAACAATATAACACTAGTGATTCTAGGTAAAATATAAAAATGTTCTTATGAACAACTCCATAGGAGATTCACCAATCTTTTGGTGTTCAAATCAACAGATTGGATTTCCTATAGACTTGTCGATCCAATGCTAGGAAATCCAACTGAGTTGGCAAAATAACAAGCTCAACTAAAAATGAGGTTGGAACTTTTGTAATTCTGGCTCTGCAGGACTGAGGATGGTAGGCCTATACCTTAACTTATCTTTCAAGTTTTAAGGCTTTTTATAGAAGATATGACAACATCTCAAACCTCTCTTTCAAGTGTGGCAAACATGTACTTAAATAAATCCAATTGTGATCAATCACAAACATAAACTGCAAAACTGAGATACTTTGTGTAATTGTAAGAATTCTTAGTAAATATGTATAAAATAAATGGATGCTGAGTAGAATATCTCAAAACTTTAAACATTGAACCAAATGACTATAATCCAATAATTGATAAGACCAGTGCCTATTTCAACTTGTGCAATAGATTCAATCCAATTTCAATCCTATGTACAACCTTACAAGACTGTATATATTCCAACACCATCAACTATTCAAATTCTATAGATGCAAAAAAATTAAGCCTATTTATATCCTTGCTAGTTCAAATGAATTTAACTCCCCTGGTTAGGAGACCAATTGAACAAGAATCTAGAAATACTATCTTTTCATGAAACTCCTTGATAATCAAACATGGATATTAAACACATAAAATCTCTACACAAGCATTGCAAGAACAACAATTTAAATTCCTTCAATAATTGCAAGGGAATAACTGAAATGAATTAAACTCTCTTACAACAAGTGAGACAGAAAATACTTATCTTGTATTGATTTTGAAAAAATAGTACATTTGAGTCCATGTTGTTGTTGTGATCAAATTCTAAAACTAGGACCAATGATAATGATAATAAATATTCACATGGTCTTGGAATCCCTATTTATATAAAATCCAAGGGATGCATACAAGCTTCAGACCAATGTGTCTCTTCATAACTAAAACCTAACCCTGAGATCAACAACTAAACATCATAGTTACAATTAAGGAATGATTTACATCCTTGTTTGAAAATGGTTGTTCACCATTGGGATTCATAGTAATAGTCACTTAGAAAATCATTTGTAATTTATATTTTCTATGATCATTATGGTGCTTCAATTAGATGTTCATCCATAGATAACCATATATACTCTTTTTGATAGTGGATATCATCAGTGGTATCTCAAACAACTTCAGCATCAAGAACAAGATCATTGATGTTGTTGACCATCCTCTGGCATCCTCCATCCTAGAAATGATTCCTCAAAGAACATTTGGATGTGATCATCCTTTAGTCCTGAAGATCGCATTATCCCATCAATAGATGGATCCATGGTATTCACCATCCTTGTAACCCTGCATGGAAAATGATGATGTATCAAATAATAGATAAAACCCTAACAAGCACAAAAATAATTAGAATATTAAATTGACATAAAGAAATCCACATCAACATTGCCACCCAAGCATCTTATCCTTTTCATTTTCAAGGATAGGTGTCATCATCACATGATCCTACGATGGATAAAGGATGTTCAGTTTCTAATTGTGAGATCACACCAACCATCGATCATTTCCTTGCTTTAATCGTCAATCAACCATGACACATGTCATCATTGCACTATCTCACAATGGATAAAGGACATTTATTTTCTACTCGTAGGATCACGCCAAACATTGATCATACCCACATGCTAAAATAAAAGGGCTTTAGTAGCATGTAATTTAACTTAGTTCACAAATGAGGTGTATCCTCATCAACCATATTGACCAATCTGGTACTACTAGCTATTGTGCCCACTATATCATTTCTTTGAATACTTGCAGGTCTAGAACACAAGTCGTTAATGGGTGATCTCGTGAAGAATAAATATCATGCAAATTTTGATTGTAGGATCATGCCTACCATCGATCTCTATTGAAGATTAACCATGGATCTTTATTCATCATATAGAGCACTTAGGGGCCCAGGACACGTGGTGACAATGTGTGATCCTATGATGGATAAAGGTCATTTAGTTTTTTATCCCAGAATCACATCCACCATCAGATTAAATTTGATCTTCTTGATGCTTTATTTTTTTGGCCCCACTTAGGCGAGATCTCAGCTGATACTTGTCATCTAGGCATAATTTCATGATGGAAAAAGATCATTTAGTTTCTGATAGCATAATCACACAAACCATCGATATTTGCTAAGGTTTAATCACCAATCACAACATACCACCATGTGTCCAATCTGCTAAGTCATCATCTTTCCTTTAAACTATCACATATAAAAAGTGTTTTCTTTAAGATACCTTGGGCCCCTCCATCCATTTTGTGAGCCACATCTTCCGAAAGGCCCAATATAGTTAACTAATACTTCAATTCTTGGATCAATGTGGGATAACATTCCTGAGTATAGCTCTTAACAAAACATTGAATAGGGAAACCAATCTCTGTGACCATTGTGATCAAAGAGATGACTTCCATGGGAGATATGGCATAATCACGTGGATACAAGCTGCAAAAATACAACACAGGCCTATGCAAAGATAATATAATAAAATGGTAAAGTTAAAGTCCACAAAAACACATGTAACAGCTATATTTATGAATTTGAAAATCAGAATAAGAACACTAGGGTAGAATAGCAATACAAAATATATAAATCACATTGATATAGGTATAAAATATACTTCTCTGAGTTATCTAGATATGCAAATTGATCTATAATTTTGGGTTCCACCAGATTGGATAGATTAAGATATTTGACACAAATTTTCATAGACATGATATTATTATTGATAATATGAATATTCCATACAACAAATCAATACCATTTCCATCATTTTAAACCATCTCCTTAACCCTTCAACCAAGGGGATTGCCTCACTATTAGAATGTTCTTAACCCATCTAATATTCAAGCTTTGCCAAATTATTGGAAAGATATTCCACTTGGCTGGGAGAAACTCCTATTATGGATTCATCCTCATCATGTGAAGTATGAGAAGAGTGATTTTCAAGAATCTTATGTATATCATTGGCATAGAGATATCAACTATATTCCCATGGATAATGCTAGTGGACTTAGGATCTACACCTTTTAGAGAACTCACATGTCTATAAATTCTTCTCAGAAGAGTATTATTTGTAGGGCTCAAGGTCATGAAACTCTTACATAAATAAATAATGAATGGGAATGTCTAAACAATGCTAATTACTAGTAAATTTACCATTTGAACATTGTATGAAATAAATTAATGCAATATTGTAGATGAGATCTAGCGTGAAAGGATAAAGTTATTGAATAGTCTGGATAACTGAGAGGGGGGTGAATCAATTATTATAAAACAATTTTATTCAATATACTTAATCCAGAGAAACCTTAATCCATTCAAATACAAATATATATGAACTTTAAAGAACACAAGAATACAATGCGCAATGAACACTAAATTTACATGGAAAACCCAAGATGGTATAAACCACGGAGAAACTAATTCTCATGAATAAGAATACATGTTAAGGTGACAATAGTTAAGGTGATTTTTACAACGAAAGCACAGTTTCAAAATTCTCACTACAAGTAGGCTCATTGTTAGTTGGGCACTTCCCTAAGTACAAAACCAGCTATCACAGTTGAAAGACTGCTCACTATTGAAAGAAGAAGAAAGATAAAATAGATCCACCACTAAAATAATAATAAAAATTTGTAATACACAAGAATTCCATGATATGTTTCCTCTGGTTGCATATATTTGCATTATAATGTGTGAATTCCTTCCTCTTAAGTTCACATCTCTTTCATATGAAACACACACATATCGAACAAAATAGTCCTTTACATATACCATTTCATGCTTAAATATCAATCCATGTCAGTCAAGAACAATATTAATTGTAAATCTTCAAAGTTGGCCAAACACAATTTGAAATAGGTCACCACAAGACATTCCTGCGGTGAATAGGAATGAAACATGGACAACACCAAAAAATACTTGCACACAACAATGCGCTACTCATTACCATGATATCCAGTTCCAATGATAAAATTCACATGTTACAATGCATACTATATTTCCAAAACAAAATCACTGATATATCGATCGCTTCAGACCCAAAAAGATGTAGCACAATACATTACAAAAGGAATGGAACCAAAATAAACATAGCCAAAGATATATCAATATAGAACAACATCCAAAGCATGCCAATTTTCAATCACCAAATCATCAAACCAAACCATAACCACTCAACCAAAATATGTTGACATCAATGACAACCATTAATGATAATAACAACCACAACATCACATTCCAACAAAATCATTCATCAAGTTTATGAAAAACAAATGCCTAATACAAGTGAAAATTTTGATCCATGAATGTATATATAACCTAATTAATTATGTGTAAACCAAATATAATCATCCAAATCATAAGAAACATGTGCATATAAACCAGATCTAGACATCAAATCAGAATCAGGATGTACAAAAGTTTGGTTCACCAAAATGTAATGATAGAAAATAGAGATGACAATGTTCACTAGGATGAAAGGACAAACTAGGAAGCTCACACTTATATCCTCTCATACATTAGAAGGAAGATGATCCACTAGGCTTAATTAAGCTCAAGCACTAAGTGGATTTAGTGATCCTTCACTATTATGGAAGATGACTATGTAAATCTAAGTGGAAAATTAAAGATTTGGGGCAAGTTGGAAGAGAAACTATTTTCTATAAGTAAAAATAAACTATACTGAGAACTCAATTTTGAGAGAAATTTTAGGAACAAGAAAAAATTATTGACCTATAACCTAAATTTCAACCCAAAATAGGAGATCAAGGGCAACCAGGAGGGTCAAGGAAGACCAAGAGGTCAAGGGTGATTCTACTCGCCTTTGACACTACACTTTTTTACGAAATTATTATCAAATTGTAGCTCTCAATCTGACCTTTTGGAATCTCCTTCCACACATATGCCACCCATTTGATGTACACATAAAAAGAGGGAAAATAGTTTTAGAAATGGGTTTTATTAAGTTCAACCCCTGTTGAGGAATCAACCTTAAAATTGAAATGAGTAGCACAAGAGTTTTCTTATATTGCATAAGGAAACAAGTTACATATCAAAATGAGTAAATAGAACTTGTAAAGATACAACTTGCAGATATAATGTTGTGCACCTATGATTGAAATATGTACATGGTTCCTGAAACTGTAAATGGCTTGAAGTTAAAGCTCCTTCCCCTTTGTTTCTAGTTTCCTTCCACTTCAAATTTTGGAAAATCAAAATAGTTTTCTCATTGCTTAGCCATTTCCTGGGAAAGTTCTCAAATTTTAGATTGTCAATGATTTTTCCCACTACTTCTTACATACTTCTAGATATTGTTGAATAAAAAATACCTCTGAATATTTTATTCCATTGTCAAATTTAAAAAAGCCCTAGTATCCCTATTATATGCCCAATATATTGTATCAAATTTTTGGGATATAATATCCCCCAATATGAATGCACATGATATAATATTGCCTAGGCTAGTGAAGACCCCGTGGAATATTTCTAAAGACTAACATGTGTACTATTGATGTTTTTAATAGACATAGCTATTATAGGTAGAGTGAAGTTAGACACAATAGGCAAGGATGTTGGAATAGGATTCCAATTGTCAATATGGGTATTAGGATTGGATAGCTTAATGACTTTGACACATCTTTTCATAGACATGAGATTATCATTGATAATATGGATATTCCATAAAACAAATCAATACCACTTTTATCCTTTTGAATCATCTTCCTCAACCCTTCAACCAAGGGGATTTCCTCACTATTATAATGATCTTGACCCATCCAATATTCAATCTTTTCCAAATTATTGGCAATCTTTTCCACTTAGCTAGGAGACACTCTTTTTATGGAGTCATCCTCATCATATCAAGTATGAGAAGAGTGATTTTCAAGAATGTTAGGTATATCATTGGCATAGAGGTATCAACTAGATTCCCATGGAGAATTTTAGTGGACTTGAGATCTACACCTTTTAGGGAACCCATATGTCTATAACTTCTTCTCACAAGAATGTTATTTGTTGGGCTCAAGGTCATGAGACTCTTACACAAAGAAATAATGAAAGGGAATGTCTAGACAATTTTAATTACAAATAAATTAATTATTTAAATATTGCATGAAAGAAAGTAATGCAACATTGTAGATTAGATCTAACATGAAAGGATAAAGCTATTGAATAGTCTGGATAACTGGGAGGGGGATAAAGAAATTATTATAAAATAATTTTATTTAATATAATTAATCTAGAACAACCTTAATCCATTCAGATAAAAATATAAATGAACTTTAAAGCACACAAAAATACAATGCACAATGAACACAAAATTTAGGTGGAAAATCCAAGATAGGAAAAACCATCAAGAAACTAATTATCCTAAATAAGGATACTAGTTTAGTTAATTTTTACAATCAAGGCTCCCTACAAAAATTCTCACTGCAATAGGCTCATTGTCAGTCGGGCTAGCTACCCTAAGTACAAAACTAGTTATCACATCTGATATGTGGCTCACTGTTGAAAGAAGAAGAAAGAGAAAATAGATCCACTACTAAAATAATATTTAAGAATTGTGATGCATGAGAATTCCATGATTTGTTGCCTCCAATTTCTTATATTCACATAATAATGTATGATTTCCTTCTTCTTAAGTTCACATATCTTTCGTATGCAAAACACCCATATCAAACATAATTTTCCTTTACATATATCATTTCATGCTTACATATCAATCCATGTCGGTCAAGAATAGTATTAATTGTCAATATTCAAAGTCAGCTAAATACAATTTGAAATAGGTCACCACAAGACATTCTGGCGGTGAATAGGAATGAAACATGGATCATGCTAAAAAATACTGACACATAAAAAACACGCTAATTATTACCATTATATCTAGTGCCAATGAATAAAATTCACATGTTACAATGCATACTATGTTGTCAAAACACAATGATTGATATCTAGATCAGTCTGGACCCAAAAAGATATAGAACAATACATTAAAACATGAATGGGACCAAAATAAACATGGAGAAAGATAGATCAATGTAGCACAACATCCAAAGCACACAAAATTTGAATCACCAAAGAATCAAACCAAATCATATCCACTAGGCCAAAATATGTTGACATCAATGAAAATAAAGACCACGACATCACATTCCAACAAAAGCATTCATCAATTTTATGCAAAACAAATTCCTAATATTGTTAGATAATTGAGAGGGGGGTGACTCGGTTAGTGATGAACTACAATTGATTGTATGTTTGAATTCATTTAGTTGATGATCAATCAAGTTATAGATATGATGATAGACATTAATTAGTTAATGTATTATCATTGATGTCAACTTGTTTGAGTATCATTGTGGTAACAAACATCTATTATGGATTGAAGATCTTGAATAAACAAATTTTATGTAGTCGGTAATTGAAGAATTATATATACACTGAGTCAAAAAAAAGGACACCAAGAAAACACAGTGTATACCAAGTGTAGTATTAATCAAGAAAGGTATCACCAATGCATCATGGTATTGACCAAGTTATATAAACCGAAGGCCGACTAAAATTATTAGCTAGCATTTGTTTATAATTTCAAGGTAATTGATAAGGTTTTTTATGTTGATCAAACAACTATGAAAATTCAATATGATCAAACGAAGGAGATTGAAATAGTTTTTTTGACACAACTGCCAATGAAGGATTAAGCAAAAAAATCAACAATGGAGATCAAGTGGAAAAATATAAGGATGTAAATTAAATGAGTTATGATGTCTATATAAGAGACAAGAGATTCATTGTGAATCACATGTAAACAGTGTTGGTGCAGGATCACCTAGGAAATCCTCAAAGCCTAGTGTTTTGGCTTGTATACTAACCTTAGCCAAGTCATATTATGTGTGTTTTCTTAAGGCCTTAGAAGGTCATGTTGTGTGACTAGGTGAAATAATGTTAGTACTATTTTCACTTTTAGTCTTTGTTAATTGCTTTTAGTAGTTTAGTCCTAGGTTGGTCTAAAGATGGGAAATGGGTCCTAATTGTTTCCTAGACCCATGTTGGGTGAAAAATATGCTTCATGAGTCATTAATGAGGTTATTTCATTGAACTAAATGGGTTAGAGGCCCTATTTTCTAGCTTGCATGATAAATGCAAAAGATGCTAAAAGTTGTCATGACAACATTTGCAACTTTTTGCAAATGTTGCATGCAACTTGACAACATTGGATCCCCTCAATTATAGGAGTGGGAATTGATTTAAAATGGCCTAAAATGGTGGAGAAGGCATCTTTATACACTCTATGGCTCATTTCCTAAGGTAGAGTGAATGTATGAAACTTTTGGAGAGAAAGAAAGAAAGCTTTGGTGACAACAGTGCACAGTCGACTACTCTGCAAGTTTTTAGTGTTTGAATGGATTGAATATTGAGATCTAACTATGGATTAAAATTTTAGGGATTGTTTTAAGACATTTTAATTTAGAGTGTTAGTCATTTTGAGTTGATATTTTAGTTGTAGGAAAATATCTTCTTTTTACATAATCTGCTGGTCTCATTTAGACAATTTTGGTTTCATGGCTCCACCATGAAATTCAACTATGGAAAAAACAAAAGGTTGAATGAAATTCTTAGGTGAGAAAATTTATAGAGTGAATATAGAGGTAGGAAGTTAGGAGAGGTTCTTAGCTATTTATAAGGTCATGCCCTAGGCGAGTTAGGACAGCCTGGTTAGGAGTATGATAGGGATAAATCTATTTGCAGAGATAAGGGAATGTAATGGAGAAATGAACCAAGTGTGGTCTTAGTGTTATTAGGGTCTCATAGGTCCCTAGTGTCGATCTTATAGCCCAACCAATCCATCTGGATTGAGATTTGAGGATAAATCAGAGATTTGCTAGTAGAGAGCCAAAATAGACCTAAAAGCCCTACTTTCTAGGATAGTGATGTACGGACAGGTTAGGAACCCTAGACCTTAGAAATATTTTAGGTCTCCCAAAAGGGTATCTGGATCCCTAATTATTTTTTGGGGTTGTGTGTATGTTTTTAGAGTTAATCTAGAAAAACCCTCTAGATAGGGCTAATAGGATCATTAGGCCTAATAGGACAGTTTGAATACAAATAGTGTACTCGACCAAATGGGGTTTGAAGAATTATGGGATTGGAGTTGTATGGATGTAGAATGAACATTCCAAGCCTATAAATTGACCTTTTAGCAAGAGAGAAGTTGGTATGAATAACTTGGCATTGGAATTCTTCAAGCCATAGAAAGCATTGAGACAAAACTATGAGATAGTTGTCCGTTAGAGTGAAACACAAAATTGAAGACTCCTAAAGAAGAGATAGGAGTGGTCTTAGGTTTATTTCTTATAGAATAGAGAGGTCCTAAAGAGCTATTGGGATCCTAAGTGGACTAGGAAGAAAAAAATCTAGTCTAGAGCATTGTGTAAGCACACTCATAAGGTTACTTCTATCAAATTGGTATCAGAGCCTCTTTTGGTTAGGCTTGTGGTTAATGTTACAACCAGAGGAATCCATTGGAGAGTAAACAATGGTGACTAATGTTGAATTATAAAATAAGGTAGATGAATAAGAGGAGGATAACATATTACTCTGAGATAGGCTTGCTCAATTGGAGCAAAAAGTGGATGAAGTTGATGTGAAGGCAGATGAAGTGAAGGATAGAATGGAAGGGAAAGGAAAAGAGATTTCCCTTGAAGATGAAGTCCCTAAAGATAATCTTGTCCTAAATGAAGAACCATTCCTGAAAGCCCTAAAGGCTATGAGTGGTAAATCTTTGGAAGGAGTTCCCATTTTTAGTTTCAAAATGGAACCAGAAGTAGCCCTTGATTGGATAGAGGGACTAGAGAACCATTGTGAGTGTGATGGAATCATAGAGGCTCAAAAAGTGAAAGTTTCTAAAGAAAGATTTAGAGGGTCTTCTCTCACTTGGTGGAATTTCATCCAAGATGAGAGAGGGAGAGAGAGAGAGAGAGAGAGAGAGAGAGAGAGAAATAATCCCATTGCTTCATGGAAAGCTATGGTAGCAAGAGTAAGACATGCTTACATCCCTGAGGATTATGAAATATAGTTACACAAGAGAAGACAAGGTCTAAGACAGAAGGACTTAGATGTCAACTCATACACTAAAGAGTTTCAAAGACTTTGTATGAGGTCAAGGGTAGTAGAAGATGAGAAAGTGAAAGTAGCAAGGTATCTTAATGGCCTCAAATGGACCATTCAAGATGAGATGAGTCTTTTGACTCCATATACAGTTCAAAAATGCTACCAAATTGCTATCAAGGTGGAGGATAAGTTTAAGAAGAAATAAGACTCCAATACTTCAAGAGGAATGGGTAGAGGAAGAGACACTAGAGGAAAAAGAAGTGGTTATGGAGGATGAAGCTCTGAACCTAAAGGAAAATCAAAGACTAAGCTTACTGAATAGAATGAAGGAAAATTCAATAGGGAGATTTCAAGTAGAGGGAGGAACTATAACAATATAGGAAGAGGAAGTAGCCAAGGGAGAGGAAACTATTTTGCCAACATGAAGTGTTATTATTGTAATTAGTTAGGACATCCAGCCTATAGGTGTCCAGAGAAGGGAAATACCTCTCAAGGGTGTGAAAAAAGAGTGAACTATGTTCATGAAGAGACAAGTGGGAACAAAAACCCTAAAGTGCCACTGGAATCAGAGGAGGGATAAAACCTTATGATGAGGAGAACTCTGATAAAAGAGCCAATAAAGGAAGAAAGAAGTCAGAGGAGAGCACTCTTTAGAGTAAAGTGTAAGATGATGGGAAAAGAGTGTAGATTCATCATAGACTTGGGATCAACTATCAACATAGTGTCAGAAGAGGTAGTCAGTAAGCTGAAAATGACAAGGATACCACACACCAATCCTTATAAGGTCACTTGGCTAAACAAAGGGCAACATGTTCTAGTAAATGAGAAAGATTGGGTGGAATTGTCCATTGGGAGATATAAGGATAAATTTTTGTGTGATTTCTTACCTATAGACGCATGTCACTTGCTCCTAGGTAGACCATGGAAATTTTACTGGATGGCCATGCATAACAGAGTGAAAAACTCATACACCTTCAAGAAAGACAATGTGACATACAAAATCTAGTCACTATTGGAGGATGCAGAAGTGAAGTCTACTGGTCCCAATGTTCTAATTCTGGGTGAAAAGGAGTTCTTAGAAACTCTAGATGAGGGAGAAGGAGTTGGTTGCACTGGTGTTGAAGCCAAAGGAAGTTGCAGACAAACTAGAGAAGAGGACAAAGCTTCCAAAAGAAGTTCAAGAGATGCTAGTAAATTATCAAGGGATAGTGAGTAATGGACCCTACCCAATAAGGCAGCCTATAAAATGACTCCCCAACAAAATGAAGAGATTTCTATACAAATCCAAGAACTTTTAAAGCAAGGTCATATAAGAAAGAGCATTAGCCCTTGTTTCGTACCCACAATCCTAGCACCCAAGAAAGGGGGAACTTGGAGGTTATGTAAAGACTCTCGATAAATCAATAGGATTACCATTAGGTATAGGTTCCCTATCCCTAGGATAGAAGACCTAATGGAATGTCTAGGAGGAGCTATATACTTTACAAAAATAGACCTAAAAAGTGGCTATCACCAGATAAGGGTAAATGAAGGGGATGAGTGGAAGACAACCTTCAAAACCATAGAAGGGCTGTATGAATGGCTTTTCATGCCATTTGGGTTGTCAAATGCCCCATCAACATTCATGAGGTTGATGTATGAAGTACTTAAACAATACAATGGGAAGTTTATAGTGGTCTACTTAGATGATATACTAATCTATAGTAGGACAAGGGAGGAGCACCTCAAACACTTGGAATTGGTTTTTAAGAAGCTACAGGAGGAGAAGTTGATGATAAACTTAGAAAAGTGTGAGTTCATCAAGATAGAGCTGGTGTACCTTGGTTTTGTGCTATCAATGGGTAACTTAAAAATGGATCCAAGCAAGGTTGAGGCCATTATCAACTGGCCCACTCCAAGAACAAGCACTGAGGTAAGAAGATTTCATGGTCTTTCACAATACTATAAAAAATTTATCAAATAGTTTAGTGCAATATGTGCTCCTATGTTAGATAACATTAAAGGAGACATGAAGACACTAATAAATTTTATCTTAAATTTCGACGAGAATTAGTCAAATTTTCTACTACCATTGGTCGAATAAGAGACTAAAACTGTCGCCTTTTTTTGTCGCATTTTCTACATGGTAAATAATAGTCAAAATTTTGACCGCATAACTGATCGAATTATCGACTGCAACAATCCCTTGTAACAAGAAGAATAAGATGTCGCTTAATTGGTGTAATAGTCAAAATTGAGACCATTGTGTCGTCACTTTATCCACCTAAATTCGTCACATGGAACGTCACAGGTATAGCATCCTGGTCGATATAGTTCATTTTGTCATCGAATTATCCACCAAAATTCGTCGCAGAAATGGTCGATTGTATAGCATCCTGGTCGAATGCAATACTGTGTAAAAGTCAAAATTGCAACCAATACTAAATTTTGTTTAAAAAAAAATGTGATGAGGACGGAGCAATGCGATATTTGATATTTTCATTTGAATACTACTACTAGCCTCTAGTTA
>MU227548.1:2719770-2771910 GCA_018584345.1 Thuja plicata
CACAAGAGTTGTTAAGTCTTATTTTGTTTGTGTTAGTGGTCGGCTTTAGTGGTTGTTTACATTCGGTTGTTTTTTCTTAAACAGTGTTATATGCTAATTGGGGTTTTAATTTTATGCAATCAGTTTTTTTCAACTGTTCCAGTTGAGACCATTTTGCTTGAAGTTTCTTTTTTCTTTTGGGATGTCCAATCGATGATTGAGACAAGAACCTCTGAAGCACAGATTAATAAAAAAGAAGAAAAAGGAAGTTCTAAAAAATGTTTTTGTTTTTTTGTCTCTCTGTTTTGGTGACCGGCTGTCATATGTAGACAGCAGTGGGAAAATTAGTGATCATTGTTTTTTTATCATAGTTTATTACTCCAATTGGTTGTAATGCAGTCACAGTAATAAAACTTAGTCATCATTTATAATCACAGCTGGTGATTCCAATCGGGTTGTATGCTATCATAGTGATTTCTATTACTGTTTACTTATTCTGCAAACATAATCTCTGTAAGGTAGTCACGGTGAATCATAATTGTGGTTCCATTGGCTGTAGCATTAGTTGTTGTAATGTAAACACCGAGTCATCAATAATTTTTGTAACATCTTCATATTGTCGAATTACATTCATTTAAGTTTGCTTTAATTTTTAATATTCATAAATCTTCTATCGAACCGGACTCAACTATAGTGTCGGCATCGACATGAAGGTGAGGCCCTAATTTGGTACTCCATGGTTTTAACCATGCCGCTGGTAGGAAAACAAGTTAGGGCTAGTATGTTAACTGATTCAAATACTCAGAAATGTAGTGCTGACCAAATGTGCTTCGAGGGATGATGCCCTATCAGGTTACAAGCGGGAGATCTGCGACCGTGGTGAAGGGAAAGAAAGGGAAATTGGAACAGAGACTCTGTTCAACCCAGATATGTTAGACTTGAACATTTTTAACCAAGAACAACAAAAGTGCTCTAACAGTGCACGCATTCACGAAGACAAGCATTCAATTCTACAACCCTATTTGCAATCATCTAAAGCATAGACAATGACTGAACCAAATCCATGGCCTTTGAGAGGAAAATAGAAACAAGTTGTGAGGGGAATATTGCTCATCGAGTTTCAGGAAGAGGATTTTCTCGATCACCAATAATATGTTTGTATGTTGAGAGATTCCCTCCTTCCGGCCTCCTTCAGCTCTGTGCAAATAAAAAAATGAAATATAATGAAAATAGCTCCTTTCGGTGAAATGGAATAACAAAATGAAGTGTTTGGTTGCTGTGAAAGTCGTCCTCCTCTGCAATACTGTTTGGTCACTGTGAAAGCCCGCGGTTTGGTCAAGCTCCTTTCGGTGAAATGAAATAACAAAATGAAGTGTTTGCCCTTTTTTTTTAACTTTATATTATGACCGTTGGTCTCAATTTCGACCAATACCGTGTTGGTCAAAATTGAGACCAACGATATTGGTCAAAATTGAGACCAACACGGGCATGTATTAAAATAAAAAAAAAAGTTTTCCTTCTCTAATGCGACCAACTAAACATTTTTATTTGATGGTCAAAATTTAGGGTAAAATGTACTAGTGAGACTAAGTTTTTTTGGAATGAGCAAGCTAATAATGGTTTTTAGCTATTTAAAAAGAAGATTGAAACCCAACCAATTTTGGTGTTGCCAAGTTTTGAAAAGTTGTTTACAGTGGAGTGTGATGCCAGCAATGTGGCAATTGGAGTTGTCTTAAGCCAGGAGGGAAGACTGGTGGCTTTCCATTCAGAGAAGTTGAGTGAAGCTAAGAAGAAGTATTCTTCTTATGACCTAGAGATGTATGCTCTGGTCCAATCACTGATAAAATGGAGGAATTATATATTACCAAAGGAGTTCATTTTCTATTCAGATAATCAAGCTTTGAGTTTCTTGAACTCAAAAGACAAATTGAGTCATAAGCATATGAAGTGGGTTGAATAATTGCAAGCATACACATTCAAAATGAAACACAAGAAAGGGTTGCAAATGCTTTGAGTAGAAGGGCCTTGAAAATTCAAGAGAGACAACTATAGAGTATGGGAATTGACAACTTAAAGGACCTGTATGATGAAGATGAGGACTTTGCAAACATTTACAAGGTATGTCAAGAGTATAAAAACCACTTTCATAGCCAATACTCTGAGTACACTTTGTAGTCTGGTCTATTGTTTAAAGGGGGTCAGTTATGTATCCCTGGGGGGTCTATTAGAATGAATCTCATAAAAGAGAAACACAATGGTGCACTTAGTGTCCATTTTGGGGTTAATAAAACTCAAGAGTTAGTCCAAAGAATCTATTTTTGGCCCAAGATGAACTTGGATGTGAAGAAATATGTAGAAGGTTGTGTTATTTGTCAGAAGGCCAAAGGAACATCCAAAAATGCAGGCCTATATCAACCTTTTCCCATTCCAACCAGACCATAAGAATGTCTAAGAATTTATTTTGTAGTAGGTTTTCCCATGACTAGACAAGGAATGGACAGTGTCTATGTGATTGTAGATAGATTTAGTAAAATGGCACACTTTTTACCTTGCAAGACAACCAATGATGCCCCTCAGATAGCTTCTTTATTCTTCAAGGAAGTTGTTAGAATTCATGGTTTACCATTGAGTATAATGTCTAACAGAGACACCAAGTTCATGAGCCACTTTTGGAAGACTCCTTGGCAGAAGTTGGGCACCAACTTGAAATTTGGATCTTCCTACCATCCTCAGTCAGATGGTCAAACAAGGTAGTAAATAGGAGTCTTGGAAATATCCTAAGGTGTTTAACAAAAGAGTATGGTCAGACATGGGACCAACTCATTTCACAAGAATAATATGCTTATAATGATACGGTGAATAGGACCATAGGGAAAAGTCCTTTTGAAATTGTCTATGGTATTCACCTTAGAGGCATTCATGAACTCAGAGAACTCAAGGATGGAACTAAAGGAAGTGGATATGCTGAGGATTTTGCATGTGCTATGCAAGAGGTTCATGAGATAGTTAGGAAGAAACTCACTCAGAATAAAGAGAAGATCAAGAATAAAGTGGATGAGAGAAGAAGGGATGTCCAACTCAAGGTTGGAGATCTAGTAATGGTACACCTCAACAAGAAAAGGCTTCAGAAGGGGACACCTCATAAAATTTATATGAGAAGAATTGGTCCATGTGTCATACTAGCCAAGTATGGAGCCAATGCCTACAAGGTGGAACTTTTGGAAGATTTGGGTTTATCACCAGTATTTAATGGTGTAGACTTGGTACTATATAAAGGCCCAATCCCTGATGCTGATCAGAGTTTGAAAGAAGTAATACATGAGGTTGAAGAACTAAAATTTCCATCTACACCAACCAAATAAGCTGAGAGCATTCTAGATTATAAAGTCTATAAGAAGACCAGAAAGAAGGAGTATAAAGAACACTTGGTAAAATGGAAAGGACAACTTGATGTAGATGCAGTGTGGATCAAGGAAATTGAGTTTAAGAAATTGGGGGTTGATACCAACTTACTCAATCCAAGGGTGGATTGAAGTCTTTTATTTAGGGGAGGATGGTGCAAGAGCACCTAGGCAACCTCCAAGCCCTAGTGTTTTGGCTTGTATCTAACCTTAGCCAAGTCAGAGTGTGTGTGTTTTCTTAAGGCCTTAGAAGGTCATGTTGTGTAACTAGGTGAAACAGTGTTAGTACTATGTTCACTTTTAGTCTTTGTTAATTGCTTTTAGTAGTTTAGTCCTAGGTTGGTCTAAAGATGGGAAATGGGTCCTAATTGTGTCCTAGACCCATTTTGGGTGAAAAATATTATTCATGAGTCATTAATGAGGTTATTTCATATAAATAAATAGGTTAGAGGCCCTAGTTGTATCTTGCATGATAAATGTAAAAGATGCTAAAAGTTGTCATGACAACATTTGCAACCTTTTGCAAATGTTGCATGCAACTCGAAAACATTGGATCCCCTCAATTCTAGGAGTGGGAATTGATTGAAAATGGTCTAAAATGGTGGATAAGGAATATTTATACACTCTATGGCTCTTTTCCTGAGGTATAGTAAATGTATGAAACTTTTGGAGACCAAGAAAGCAAGCTTTGGTGAAAACAGTGCACAGTCGGCTACTCTGCAAGTTTTTAGTGTTTGAATGGATTGAATCTTGAGATATAACTATGGATTCATGTTGTGGGGACTGTTTTAAGACATTTTAATTTAGATTGTTAGTCATTTTGAGTTGATCTTTTACTTGTAGGAAAATATCTTCTTTTTAGGTAGTCTACTGGTCTCATTCATATAGTTTTTGGTTTCATGGCTCCCCCTTGAAATTGCACCATGGAAAACACAAAATGTTGAATGAAACACTTAGGGGAGCCATTGTAGATAGTGTATATAAAGGTAGGAAGTCAGGAGATGTGATTATCTATTTATAAGGTCATGCCCTAGGCGAGTTAGGACAGCCCGGTTAGGAGTATGACAGGGATAAATCTATTTGCAGAGATAAGGGAATGTAATGGAGAACTGAACCAAGTGTGGTATCAATGTTATTAGGGTCTCATAGGTACCTAGTGTCGAGCTTAGAGCCCAATCAATACATCTAAAATCATTTTTGAGGAGAAATTAGAGAGTTTCTAGTAGAGAGCCAAAATAGGCCTAAAATCCCTACTTTCTAGGATAGTGGTGTACGGACAGGTTGGGAACCCTAGACCTTAGAAATATTTTAGGTCTCCCAAAAGGGTATTTGGATCCCTAATTATTTTTGGGTGCTGTGTGTAATTTTTTAGAGTTAATCTGGAAAAACCCTCTGGATAGGGCTAATAGGATCATTAGGCCTAATAGGACAGTTTGAATGCAAATAGTGAACTCGACCAAATGGGGTTTGAAGAATTATGGTATTAGAGTTGTATGGATGAAAAATGAAAATTCCAAGAATATACATGGACCTTGTAGCAAGAGAGAAGTTGGTATGAATAACTTGGCATTGGAATTCTTCACGCCATAGAAAGCATTGAGACAAAACTATGAGATAGTTGTCCCTTAGAGTGAAAAACAAAATTGAGGACTTATAAAGAATATATAGGAGTGGTCTTAGGTTCAATGCCTATAGACTAGAGAGGTCCTAAAGAGATATTGGGATCCTAAGTGGACTATGAAGAACAAAATCTAGTCTAGAGCATTGTGTAAGTACACTTATAAGGTTACTTCTATCAAGTGTGTATACATACATATTACTGAATAGATTAACTTCATGCATGATTGGTCAAATTGGTTGAAGACACAACCAAGTATTTCTGTAGACAACACGGATCGAAAGAAAAGAGTATTTACCAAGCAGAAAAAAGTATGAAGAGTAAGAGGAACTGAAGTGATTATTGATCAGAGGTATTATGTACTTAGCATAGATCCAAAAATATGCAAATAGAGTTGTATTTTAGTTAGATCATTACTATATCAGTTTGACCATTGTTACAAAAAAATCTCTTAATCAAGTAGGACTAAACAATCTTTATTATGACATTCAAGGAATGTTGATTATTTTCTTATTGACCCCATAGTGAATAATTGGTCAAGGGAGAACTATTAGTGATAAATCCTCTAACCAAATCACACCTAATAGTGTGCATTGTAACCTTTAACAGAGTTGGCTCTTCATCAATCTCACTTCAGAAGAGTGAATTATTTTCGGTTACCGGTCCCAAGTGTTTTTTTCCATTAGCAGGATTTCCACATTAAAAATCTATGTGTTAATGTGTATGGATGTGTTGGATTGTTATTTTCCTTTACACATTACTTTATATGCATTGATTGGTAATCACAGTATTAATTTATAGCTACTCGGTAGATAAGTTTGAAATGAGTTTGAGATTATAGTTGATATTTCACTGAGTTGATTTATGTGTTTGAAATTGTTGTTATATACATCTGGGAGTATTTGGGACTATAGAATAACTAGAACTAACTGATTCACCCCCCACCCCCCTCTCATTTATCAAACATTGGTATTAGAGCATACAATTCCTAGAAGGAAATTTTTGAAGGACTTAAGCTAAAGAATCAGGAAGATGTTGAAACTAGAGATAATGATCATACACCAACTGGAGAACACAATGAATAACATACAACTGAACCTATACTTGAAAAATATGTAAGAAGACATCATCCACAGAATTAGATTATTGTAGACACAAGAGTTGGGATGATGACACAAAGTAATTTGAATGATAATACAGGTTTAATTTGTGAATTTGAACCTTAAAATGTTAGAAATGCACTTGCAAATGATGAATGGATTCATGCAATGAATAAATAAATTGAGTAGATATAGAAGAACAAAACATGGACATTGGTATCGAGACTGAGTGATAAGAATGTAATTTGCACCAAATGAATATTTAGAAAAAAAATTGATCGAGAATGGAGATGTTACATGAGATAAGGAAATATTAGCATGCAAAGGGTATGCACAAGAAGAAGGTATTGACTATGGAGAACTTTTGCACCCGTTGCTAGACTTGAAGGAGTAAGAATATTGCTTGCTTATGCTACTTACAAAGGATTTAAATTATATCAGATGGATGTTAAATCTGCATTTCTGAATGGGATATTAGAAGAAGAGGTATACATTGAACAACCTCAAGGTTTTATTGATCCTAATCAGACAAACATGGTTTGTAAGTTGCACAAATCCTTGTATGGACTGAAACAAGCATCGAGAGCATGATATGAAAGACACACTCCTATCTTATTGGTATTGGATTCATTAGAACAAGTGATAACAACAACTTATACTTGAAAGGAAATACTACTGATAAGATTCTGATTGCTGAAATTTTTGTTGATGATATTATATTTGGAGGTAATGATAACTTATGCAAATCATTCGCTAATTAAACGAGAAAATAATTTGAAATATCAATGTTTGGAGAGATCAATTTTTTATTGGCTTGCAATTTTTATAACAAGATGAAGGCATATACATTACTCAATTAAAGTACATCAAGGAAGTACTAAAGACATTCAGAATGGAAGATTCCAAACCAGTCAGTACACCTATGGTCACAGGCTACAAATTGACAAAAGAAGATCAGAAAACCAAGGTAAATCAGGCCTTGTACAGATCTATGATTGGAAAATTGATGTATGTTGTACACACAAGATGAGATATTGCACACGCAGTTGGAATTGTATCAAGATTATATGCTAATCCTAAGGAATCACATATGACTATTGTAAAGAGAATTTTTATATATCTGAAAAACACTGAAGATGATGGATTATGGTACAAGAAATATGGCAATTTTGAACTAGAAGTTTACACCGATGCTGATTGGGTTGGGAACATTGATGGTAGAAAAATCACTATTGGTGGAGCATTATTTATGGGAGAAATATTATTTACTTGGATTAGTAAGAAACAAGGATGCATATCTCAGTCAAGTGCAGAAGTAGAAAATATTGCTACTAGTGCAAATTGTTCAAACATTGCATGCATAAAATAACTTTTGAAAGGTATGAATGAAGAGATCACTGACCCAGTGATAATTTATTGTAATAATACTAGTGCAATAAATATTTCTAAGAACTCGGTGATGCATGTAAAAACAAAGCATATATCTATAAATTATCACTACTTGAGAGAACATGTAAAAGAAAAACAAGTAACACTAGAATATGTTCAATCAAAAGAACAATTGGCTGACATATTCCCTAAACCCTTACCAAAGGATACATTTGAGTACTTGAGGAATAGACTGGAGGTCTATCCCTTGTCTATTAGTCACTAAGATTACTAGGAGGTTGCATCAACCTACATTTTATCAGAATATCAATCATGTTGATGCAAAATGAGAACTGGACCAACATTGCATATCAGTACATTTAAGGTACATGATCAGAACCACAAACCAAAGATATTTTTGTGGCTACAGAAGAGCTGTATATTTTATTTTTGGCATTTTTGTCAAAGGGAGAGATGGTTCAATGAAATATATATCCACTACATGAGTGAAAAGGAGAAAAGAGAAAGGAAGATAAATGAACTATCTATCCATTTCAGGGAGAGATGAACAAAAGAGTCAAATCTACAGGGAGAGTCTGCATGGTTATTTTTTAATGTTGTGAGGTGATTAAACACATTATATGTACAAGCTAGGGAGAGCTACTGCATTTTGCATATAGTTGTAGAACTAAATTTTGGTATTCTATGGCATTTTATATTGCATATTTCATATTGTGTTTCCATCAATGCCAAAGGGAGAGATTGATGAACTACAACTGATTGTATGTTTGAATTCATTTAGTTGATGATCAACCGAGTTATAGATGTGATGATATACATTAATCAATTAAATTATTGTCATTGATGTCAACTTTTTTGAGTATCATCATGGTAACAAACATCTATTATGGATTAAAGATCTGGGATAAAAAAAATTTATGCGATTGGTAATTGAATAATTTTGTATACACTTTGTTAGAACAAAGGACACCAAGAAAAAATAGTGTATACCAAGCAGAGTATTAACTGAGAAAGGTATCACTGACGCATCACGGTATTGATGGAGTTATATAAATTGAAGACTGACTAAAAAAATGAGCTGGAATTTGTTTATGATTTCAAGGTAATTGATAAGGTTTGTTATGTTGATAAAAAAAACTCTAAAAATTCAAGATGATCAGATGAAGGATATTGAAACGTATTTTTTGACATAACTATCGAGGAAGGCTTAAGCAGCAAAATCAATGATGGAGATCAAGCATAAAAATCTAAGGATTGAAATTAAATGAGTTATGATGTCTATAAAATAAACAAGAGATTCATTATGAATCATATGTAACAGTGTGCATACATGCATATTGGTGAAGAGATTAACTTCATGAATGACTGATCAAACTGGTTAAATACAAAACCAAGTATTTCTGCAGACAACATCGAGTCACAAAAAAGAGTATTTAACAAGCAAAATAGAGTATGAAGAATTAGAGGAACTGAAGTGATTATTGATAAGAGGTATTATGTACTTAGCATAGATCTAAAAAGTATGAAAATAGAGTTTTATTTGAGTCAGATCATTACTATATCAATTTTACCATTGTTACAGAAAAATGTCTTAACCAAGTAGGACTAAATAGTCTTTATTATGACATTCAAGGAATGTTGATTATTTTCTTGTTGACCCAATAGTGAATGATTGGTCAAGGGATAATTGTTAGTGATAAATTCTCTAACCAAGTCACACCTAACAGTGTGCATTGTAACCTTTAACATGGTTGGCTCTTCACCGAGCTCACTTCATAAGAGTGAATTATTTTGGGTTACCAGTCCCAGTGGTTTTTCCCTTAGTAGGATCTCCACGTTAAAAATCTATGTGTTAATGTGTATGGATGTGTTGGATTGTTATTTTTCTTTACAATTTACTTTATATGCATTGATCATTAATCATAGTATTGATTTACTACTACTTGGTAGATAAGTTTCAAATTGAGTTTGAGATTACACTTGATATTTCACCGAGTTGATTTATATGTTTGAAATTGTTGTTATATACATCTGGGAGTATTTGGGATTGTAGGATAACTAGAAATAACTGATTTACCCCCCCCTCAGTTATATAATAATTAGATCCAGTTATCCTATAGTCCCAAATACTCCCAGATGTATATAACAACAATTTCAAACATATAAATCAACTCGGTGAAATATGAACTGTGATCTCAAACTTAACTACAAACTTATCTATCGAGTAGTAGTAAATCAATACTATGATTATCTATCAATGCATATAAAATAATGTGTAAAGAAAAATTACAATCCAACACATCCATACACATTAACACATAAATTTTTAACGTGGAAACCCTGCTAAGGGAAAAAAACACCTGGGACCGGTAACCAAAAATAATTCACTCTTCTGAAGTGAGCTTGGTAAAGATAAAACCCTATTAAAGGTTACAATGCATGCATTTAGGTGTGACCTGGTTAGAGGATTTATCACTAACTATTCTCCCTTGACCAATAATTCACTATGGGGTTAACAAGAAAAAACTCAACATTCATTTGAATGTCATAATAAAGACTTGTTAAGTCCTACTCAATTAAGAGATTTTCCTGTAACAATGGTTAAATTGATACAATAATGATCTGACTCAAATACAACTCTATTTGTAGATTTTCAAATCTATGCTAAGTACATAATACCTTTGATCTATAATCACTTCAGTCCCTCTGATTTTTCATAGTTTGTCCTGCTTGGTAAATACTCTTTTATGTCACTTGGTGTTGACTCTAGAATTGATCAGTTTAGTCTTCAACTAGTTTGATTAGTCATGCATGAATTTAATCTCTTCAGCAATATGCATGTGTGCATTTTCATGTATGCATGTATGACTTGTAATGAATCTCTTGTCTCTTATATAGAAATCATAACTCATTTAATTTCCATCCTTAGATTTTGTCGCTTGATCTCCATCGTTGATTTTGCTGCTTCATCCTTCCTCAGTAGTTGTGTTAAAAAAACATTTCAATTGCCTTCGTCTGATAGTCTTTAATTTTCATATTCATTTGATCAACATAAAAAACATTATCAATTACCTCAAAATTGTAAAAAATTGCCAGATCAACATCTTATTCAGCCTCATTTTGTTTAAGTTGGTCAATACCATGATGTGTCAGTGTTCCCTATCTCGATTATCACTATGCTCGATATACACTATGTTTGTTTGGTCTCTACTATTCCAACTCGGTGTATAAATAACTCTTCATTTACCAACCACATAAACTTTTCTTATTCCAGATCTTCAATCCATAATAGATATTTGTTACCACAGTGATAATCAAATAAGTTGACATCAACGACAATACATTATTTGATTAATGTTTATCATCACAATAATAACTCGGTTGATCATCAACTCAATGACTCCAAACATACAATTAGTTATAGTTCATCAATCTCTCCCTTTGGGATTGATGGCAACACAATATGAAATATATTGGAATTAATGGGAAGTGTGTACTAATAGGGGAGGGGTGAATCATTACCTCTAAAAATTTGGTATCCTTTTATCAATTAACCTTTGTGTAATCAATTGTACATCCAAACAATCTAATCTATATTATCTTGATGTGAGTTATATCAATTCATTAACTTAACATACATGTGAACATTCATAGAAACATTCATGAAAGTAATTGACACATAACACAAGATATGATATCGTAGAAAACTCCTCTTAGGAAGTAAAAATTGTGGTGGGGATGGCACCCACAAAATCTTCACTATCTACAGATTGGAAAAGGCCGGTTAAGTCTTACAATTTGATCACTTCTGATGATCTGCCTAGTTAAGAGTATTGGTGAAGACCTATTAAATTCTACTCTGTTATGAGCTTTAGAAATAGTGTTAAGTGTGTACTCAGTTAAGAGATTTATAGTTGGACTGTTAAATCCACCTTCCTTGAAAGGATTTTTACACTTTTCTCCACTTGTTAGAATGATAGAAAATTACAATTTGACTTGGTAAAATGCAATCTCCTATTGCTGATACAGATCCATTTAATTTTACATGAAAAATATTATCACCTAATTGTGATTGGATAATACCTCTGATTCTCAGTAGCCCCTATTCTTGGTTCTGATAACCAAATTCACCTTTTGTTGTTCTGGTTCTTGAAACTTTCAATCTAATCCATAGATGTGCTCATTGGATTCATTCATCCTCTCCTCTATATTCACATCCTTGTATAATGAATGATTGCATCATCTATTTATAAGATAGATTGACTTCATTAAGTTTCACGAATAACAATGTTAACTCTAAGATCAGGTTTACAACTTTTACCTAGATCTCCTAGTCTGTGTTTTAAATTAGTTAGACTGAGTAAAAGGACTTACAGTCATGTTTCTTGTCCCTAAATAAATGTTCTTAAGAAAAAATCAAGATTCTATGAATAGAACATGACTACTTTATCTAACGTGGAAATTAGATCCACTTTTTGTGGGCTACAACAAACTCTCAGTTTCTATCGGTCGGTTATGCTCTGGAATCAGTTGACTATCTTTCAATTTTGTTCTCTCAGATTGCTCTTTAAATTTCTCTTGGTCTGCACTATATCCTGCATGTCAGGTTCCTCTGTTAGGTTCCTCTTTATGCTTTATCTTTGCATTTTTGGTTTACACACAAAGTTGTGTCATCAGTTTTCTTTGTACTTAGTCATCTTTGGTGATCTCTTTATATCTGATTTTCAATTTGCATTTAGTTCTATCTTTCAGTGTATGCTTACCAAAAGTTTTGTTTGCATTCTAATGGAAAATTAATGTCATCAATCTCCCCCTTTGACATTATTATCAAAAACTAATATGTGCAAAATACTAACAAAATTTTAAGTATCTACAACATATATAATCCTTAGTCATTTCATGACTCCCCCTATGTATATGTCGGTATATCTGTACATATGATATATTTCCCTCTGTAAATACATATACATATCATTTTCATATATCATTTTCCCATATGAATACATATACATATCATTTTCCATTTGTACAGTATAGTACTCATATCATTTTCCCCCTTTTTTTATATTAAGGGCAAAGGTCAATACCTTATAGTTTATCAAAAATGTGGGAGTGTGAAGACTTCATGTCTTCCATCATTTTCTCCCATTGTTCCTTTAATTTCTCTAGATCCATGTGCTCAAGTGTGATCTTGGATTGCATATCATAGATTTTGTCTGCTACAGACATCTCAGGGGTTGCTATTAGGTGCCTTGCTGAACTGATGTGATGTTGAAGCAGTGTAAGGTTTGGTAGAAGTTGAGCTTGGAGCTTGGTGGCTTCTTCCCTAAAGTGTGTCTCTACTTCCCATAGTTCCTTCCTTAACCTCTTTATTTCTATTATCTTCTCATAATGCAACTTAATTACATTGTCTCCATTGATGGTTATGCTTTGAGCACTGTTAGCGAGATCTGTATCTAACTTTTCTATGTTTTCACTATTCTCTTTAGTGAACTTTTCCAATGTGCTCAGTTGTTGAATCAAGGAAATAGCTTCAGTTATAATTTGATCTAATTCAGAAATGAATTCTGAAAGCTTTACCTTGTTGACTGCCACTTCTTGGCTGATGTTTTCAATTAGTTTCTGTTGGTACTTTAGATCTTCTATCTCTTTAATTTCCTTCTCTGCATCAATATTTTGTGTTGTTATTTCTTCAGTGAGAGTGGCTAATTGATCAAGAATTGGCTTGTTCTGATCAATATCAACACTGGGTACAATTTGGTGCAATATGTCCCATTCTTTTTCCAGTACCATGGAGTCTTGGTGTTGTTTCCTTAGCTTCTCTTGTAATGCCTTCCTTTGGCATATTTCACCATATTCTTGTAATTCCTCAAAATCAAGTGTTGTTGGGTCACATTTTGGTATCTCAATGATTTCATCCAAAGTGAATTCCAACTTATTTTTCTTTCATTTATTCTTCTTCTTTTGTGTAGAACTAGAATGTAAAACCATTTCCAATTTCTCAGCTTTGTCAGTTGTGCTTGATGAAGTTACCTTTTGAGCTTCTTTTTTTTGCTTTGAATCGGTTTCAGCTTGTTGGGTGTCTGTAGACGTCTCCACATTAACATTCACATTGTCGGTAGCACCTTTGTCAGTTTCCTTAGGAGTTCCATCTTTAGGTTTATCTCCTTCATGCGTGTCCTTAGCTTCATCTTTCTTTTCTTCTGCATCCTTCTTTGTTGTGTCTGCATCTTCTTGTTTTGAATCTCCTCATGTAACCTTGTCAGTATCAATTACTATTTGAGTCTCTTTGATGTCCTTGTAATCATTGCTATTGTCTTTCTTTTCCTCTTCCCCTGCATCCTTGGGAGTATCTTTTTTAGGTGACTTGTCTTTTTCTTGTAGAATATTGATAGCTTGTATCATGATTGGCATGTTCCCTGGTATGCTCACCTGTACAGTATCAACTGATGTGTCATGTTCATTGGTTGTGTCCTTTGTAACATTAACATCTTCATCTTTATTTATTTCTTTTGTTGGATCATCAGTAATGTCAATTATAGTTTTATCCGCAATGTTGTCATTTTTTGTGTCTGACCATGATTCATCTGCAACATCCATATTTTTGTTGCCAGTTGTGTTATCTTCTTCATTGTCTAACTCAACATATGTATCATCTTCTATATCTTTGATTAATATATGTTCTTGAGTTGCCTTATCAACATCTTTCTGTTGTACGTCTTTGTCGGGGTTATCTTCCTTAATAGGTCTATTTATAATTTTACACCATTTCTTGTGGCTCTCTTTTTCAATCTCTATAAGCCTCCCTTCAATAAATTTATAGGCTCTCAACTTCGGTGACAATTCCTTTTTGTGTTTCTACATCATATCATCAATTTCTTCCTTCTTTGATTCAAATGGCATGAAAGTAACAAGTACTCTTTCTCTTATTTCCTTCTCATTATTCAATGCAAATGACCATCTTGCATGTAGTCTTTCCAAGAGTTCTCTTGGTACCATACTACCTTCAAATTGCATTGGTACATATTTGAATTTATACATTTTTTATATGATGGCATCTTCTATTTTATTCTGATCTTCTAGATCTAATTTCCACCATCTTCTAATATTAGAATCTGTAATAGATCCTAATTTTGCAATATATTTTCATATGTCAACAATGCTTTCTAGAGTTTTAATCTTGACAATTTCTCCCTCTGCAGCTTCATCTTGCTTAGTGTCTTCAATATCTTCTCAGGTTCTTATAAGGTTCCTTATTCTTTTGTTTGCCCCTTTTTTGGGTGTGGTCACTTTCCTCTTATAGGTTCTTACTCTTCCTTTCTTCAAAGGTAAAGGAGTTGAATCCTTATATGTTTGGCTTCTTATTCTAGAAGCAGCTGTGGTCCTTAGCTTCTTGGTTGGTGGAAGAGGTGGTGAATCTGACTCTGTGGCCTCAGAGTCACTCTTTTCTTTAGCTTCACCAATAGGTAGCTATTCTTCGGTTTCTTCCTCCCATTCAGCTTCCTCTTCCTTCTTAGTTTCTTCCTCTATTGTTTAAAATATCTTTTTAAGGTTCTTTACCATCTTGTCCTTTTTCTTGACAATTTTCTTTACAACTAGGCCAGATTTTATTCTTGTCTTGGCCTCTTCATATGTTCCAAACTTGGGTTGTTTCTTATCTAGTTGTTCATTTAACAAGGAATCAATTTCTTTAGATGCATGATCAATGTTTATCTCATATTCTAATGGTTGAAGTCATGCTAGCCTTGGTATAGTAGGCTTGATATAAGTATTGTCTATGTCAACCATGAAACAAATTTCATTTTTAAATTTCTCAATGAGTTTCTCAGGGATCCTCACCATTTTTTTGCATTCGGTCTTTGAATACATTAAAGTATTCATCCATGACTATTTCAAAATTATCTCCCAGTGAGGCTATGTATTCACTGATCTGCATGGTGACCGGTTTTGTGCTATCCTATTTGACATTTACTACTGATGGGAAAGTTTCTTGAAAGTAGAATAAAATGCACATTATGAGTGAGCCAAACTTACATGTGTTTGTCTTTTCATTCCTTATAGTCTTTAGATTATCTTCTAGTTGATTCAGTAGAAGTTTTGATAAGTCCAATTGTGTTCCCTTCTTCACAATCTTATAAGTTGTGTCTACTACACCCGATGCTATGTTGTTCAACCTATTGGCTTGAAATAATTTTTAGTCTCGAACGCATGCACCAAATTTCATCTCATCATCGATAATGGTTGAAACCTTTAATC
Source organism: Thuja plicata (assembly GCA_018584345.1). Lineage (NCBI taxonomy): Eukaryota > Viridiplantae > Streptophyta > Pinopsida > Cupressales > Cupressaceae > Thuja > Thuja plicata. The sequence continues at coordinate 2,735,514 of MU227548.1, forward strand.
CTTTGTCATCCCATTTGGCTCCTATGATCTTCTTGGTCAGCCTTGGGTGGTTGCTTTAGTGCTTTCACATTCTTAGTTATAGGGTAACTGGTGACTGCATGGATAACATCTTGGGTTATCATCTTTGGTTCATCAAGCCATAGCTTTTGATTATGCATTCAGCTCAATACTAACCGAATCCACTCAGTTTTGAAGACCTTTGGGAACATTAGGGCATTGGTGAGCCCTTTCACCTGAATGTGTTTGTGTTCATCTTTTAATGACCCATCTTCGTTGCATATCTTCTTATAATCTTGTTCAACTTCCAAATCTCTAATTTCTGCAATCTTGCAGTGTATGAATGATCATACATCTTCCACAAGCAAAACCCTAGTTGGTATTCATGAGAATGCCCCAGCATCATTAGGTTGTGAGGAAACCTTAGGGTGAATCTTGTAGTTTGGTTCCTCAAATGCCAAATTCTTGATGAGATTGAACTCATCCTTCTTGGTGTTCTTGGATTTCACAGTTCTCGAAGTCGTGGCCATTTTTCAAATTTAGGGCTTTCTGTGAAATGCATGAAATAGAGCTGTCAGTTGCTATAGAACTTACTGTATACACCAGGTGTTGTTTCTGATCTGCTAGGAGTGTTGGTGGTTGATTTTTGTTTTCTTTATGATCTTGTCTCTTTCTGCTAAAAAATCTCTCTTCGTCGCTTTGTTCTGGTTGTGGTGAAAAATGAGTCATTATGTTTCCCTTTTATAGTTGTTTGACCTAAAACATGTGTCATTAATTCTTACCAACTCCTTGGTGTGCGAAGATAGATTTTTTCAGTTAAGAATTCAACTTTCCTTCGGTGACAACAAGACATTTTGGTGTGGTTGTTCAACTCTTCATTTTTAACGATGGGTTCCAGTGTCTCAAACAACTTGTTCACTTTTCTTGATTATCAACGGGGCTCAGTTAACACTTAGCAAATTTGATTTCTTATGTTAACCAACGCTTCTCGGTAAGTGTAGGCAGTCTTAGCTTTGAGTGTATACCGACAGGTTTGAATATGTATACCCGATAGCACAGTTATCACAGATTTTAACAAGTAATACCATGATGCAGCTTTACTTATGCTAATTTGGCATTTTATCAACATATTATGGAACTGATGTAAAATAATACATAGTGTAATGTAGTTCCATACTTACTTGTTCTGCTTAGGTGGGGGTGGCTATGTCACAAGATCCATTGGATGGGGTGTCACAATTTTCATTGCTTGGTCTAGCTTCATCATTGTTTGAAGATTTCCTCCACATTTTGTCTCTTGCTCTCCAGATGTCTTCAATGGTATTTCCATTGGGATATGTACTGGCTTCTTTCATTTGGTCTCTGTAGTCTTTCTTGAGATGACCAACTTTATGATAGTGTAAGCATTATATTCCGGGGTTAGTCCACTCTCTAGACTTTCTAGTCCACTGTCTCATATAGTTTGCAACAATGTGACCAAATCTTCCACATGTTGTACAATTTTTCAAAGTGTTATAATCCCATACATACTGGTTACCGAATCTTTTTGGTTGATAGGGAGTTTCTTGACCTTTTGGCTTCCATGCTTGCCTTTTCCTTATCCACAATTCAAGAGTTGTGTGCCCATTCATTTTTCATGTAGGATGGTATTTGTCCATGTAGGTTTCCTTCTTTTGTTGTTTCATCTCAGACTTACATTCATATGCTTTATGTCCTTTCTTGTTACATTTATAACAAAATCCTATGAATGAAGATGTGGATTTAGGAATACCTTTCATTTTTCCTCTCCATACATTTGATGTATGACCTTGCTTTCCATATTGATTGCATGTCAGCTTTCATAGTCTTTGATTTTTATAGACATTCATTGGATCAACTTGATTTGATGATTCTCCATTCTCAGTAAAACCTAGATCGGTATTGTTGTGGAATCTTTGTTGTCCTTCAAGAAAATCATCCATTCTTTTATTTCTTTCTTCATCTTTCTTGATAATTTCATTATGTTGTTGTTGAATTCTTATTTCATGTTTCAACTTTTCATTCTCATCCCTTAGCTCACCGATAGCTTCTATTCTTTCAATGAGTTCAACATTTATTTTGTTTTCCTCTTGACTCATATGAATAATCTGATTTGTAATCTCATGGTGATGCTCTGTAAGTCTTTGTATTTTAGAATCTTTTCCTTGTATCTTTTTTGTAATCTTTCTTCTATCATCAATAGCTAGTCTTCTTTCTTGCTCATCTTGCCTAGAATTGTTCATGACATCAATCATCCTTACCATCTATGTCTCTTGACTGATTTGTAGAGATTTAACTTGTCCAGCCAGATGTTGATTGATTTTTGTTAGGCTTGTGATGCTTTCTTCTGATGTATCTAATGCTTTTCTTGTAGTTAATCCTGAAGACTCGGAGAAATCTGGTATCTCTTCCTCATAAAAATCTGTCTCATTACAACAAGATGCCATAATATTTCTTTCATCTAACAGTTGTCTCATGTTGATTCTAGCTTCTTTATACTGTTCATAGAACATCTAAATTTCTAGCTTCTTATTTTTGATATTCTTGTCGAGTATGTACTTCTCCATTGTATGATCATTTCTCTTAATCATTTAAGCTTCAAAGAAGAGACTTAGCTTTGATACCAATTCTTGGAATTAATGGGAAGTGTGTACTAAGAGGGGAGGGGTGAATCAGTACCTCTAAAAATTTTGTATCTTTTTATCAATTAACCTTTGTGTAATCAATTGTACATCCAAATAATCTAATCTATACTATCTTGATGTGAGTTATATCAATTCATTAATTTAACATACATGTGAACATTCATAGAAACATTCATGAAAGTAATTGACATATAACACAAGATATGATATCATAGAAAACTCCTCTTAGGAAGTAAAAACTATGGTGAGGTTGGCACCCACAAAATCTTCACTATCTGCATATTGGAAGGGGCCAGTTAAGGATTACAATTTGATCATTCCTGATGATCTACCCAGTTAATAGTATCAGTGGAGACCTGTTAAACTCTACTCTATTAGTAGATTTAGCAACACTGTTGAGTGTGCACTCGGTTAAGAGATTTATAGTTGGACTGTTAACTCTTCCTTCCTTGAAAGGATTTTTACACTTTCCTCCACTTGTTAGAATGATAGAAAATTACAATTTGACTTGGTAAAATGCAATCTCCTATTGCTAATATAGATCCATTTAAGTTTACATGAATAATATTATCACCTAATTGTGATTGAATAATACCTCTGATTCTCAGTAGCCTTTGTTCTTAGTTCTGATAACCAAATTCACCTTTTGTTATTTTGGTTCTTGAAACTTTCAATCTAATCCATAGATGTGCTCATTAGCTTCATTCATCCTCTCCTCTATATCTACATCCTTGTATAATGAATGATTGCATAATCTATTTATAAGATGGATTGACTTCATTAAGTTTCACAAATAACAATGTTAACTCTAAGATCAGGTTTACAACTTTTACCTAGATCTCCTAGTCTATGTGTTTTAAATCAGTTATACTGATTAAAAGAACTTACATTCATGTTTATTGTCCCTAAATAAATGGTTTTAAAAAAAAATCAAGATTCTATATATAGAACATGACTTCTTTATCTAAGATGGAAGTCATATCCACTTTTTGCGGGCTGCAACTGACTCTCAATTTCTGTCGGTCGGTTATGCTCTGGAATTAGTTGTCTATCTTTTAGTTTTGTTCTCTTGGTTTGATCTTTAACTATCTCTCAGTCTGCACTATATCCTACACATTGGGTTCCTCTTTATCCTTATGTCTTTGCATTTTTGGTTTACACACAAAGTTGTGTCATCGGTTTTCTTTGTACTTAGTCATCTTCGGTGATCTCTTTATATTTGATTTTTGGTTTGCACTTAGTTGTGTCTTTCGGTGTATGCTTACCAAAAGTTTTATTTCCATACTAATGGAAAATTAATGTCATCATAAATATGCAATATAAAAATTCCATATACTACCAAACTTCAGTTCTACAACATATGCAAAATGTTGTAGCCCTCCCTAGCTTGTACATATAATGTGTTTAATCACTACACAGCATTGAAACTTACCATGCAGACTCTCCTTGTATATTTGACTCATTTCAATCTTGTCTCCCTGAAATAGATAGATATTTCATTTCTCTCCCTTTCTCTTTTCTCCTTTTCTCCCTTGCACTGGATAGATATTTCATTGAATCATCTCTCCCTTTGACAACAATGCCAAAAAGAAAATATACAGCTCTTTAGTATCCAAAAATATCTCTGGGTTTGCGGTCCATATCAGGTACCTTTCAGTGTACTAATATGCAATGTTGGTCTAGTTCTCATTTTGCATCAACATGATTGATATTCTGATAAAATTTAGGTTGATGCAACCTCCTAGTTAGGTTAGTGGCCGATAGAGAAGGGATGAACCCCTAGTCTATTCCTCAAGTAGTCAAATGTATCCTTTGGTAAGGGTTTAGTGAATATGTCAGCTAGTTTTTATTTTGATTGTACATATTCTAGTGTCACTTGTTCCCTCAAGTAGTGATACTTTATAGATTTATGCTTTATTTTTGCATGCATCACTAGGTTCTTATAAATTTTAATTGCACTAGTATTATCACAATAAATTATCTCTAGGTCAATGATCTCTTCATTAATTCCTTTCAAAAGTTTTTGTATCCATGCAATGTTCAAATAGTTTGCAGAAGCAGCAACATATTTTACTTCTGCAGTTGACTGAGATATGCATCCTTGTTTTTTACTGATCCAAGTAACTAATCTTTCTCCCACAAATAATACTCCACCAGTAGTTCTCTTTCTATCATCAATGTTCCCCACCCAATCAACATTTGTGTAAACTTTTAGTTTAAACTTTCCATCTTCCTTGTACCATAATCCATAATCTTTAGTGTTCTTGAGATATCTAAAAATTCTCTTTACAGAAGTCATATGTGATTCCTTAGGATTAGCTGAGAATCTTGCTACAATTCCAACTACATGTGTAATGTCTGGTCTTGTGTGTACAACATACATCAATTTTTCAATCATAGCTCTGAACAATGTCTGATTTACCTTGGTTGTCTGGTCTTCTTTTGTCAATTTGTATCATGTAACCATAGGTGTACAGACTAGTTTTAAATCTTCCATTCTAAATGTCTTCAATACTTCCTTGATGTACTGTGATTGAGTAATGTATATGCCTTCATCCTTTTGTAAGATTTGCAAGCCAATAAAAAATTTGATCTCTCCAAATATTGACATTTTAAATTCTTTTCTCATTTCATCAGTGAATGATTTGCATAAGTTATCATTACCTCCAAATATAATATCATCAACAAAAATTTCAGCAATAAGAATCTTATCATTAGCTCCTCCTTTCAATTATAAATTGATGTTATCACTTGTTCTAACAAATCCAATACTGATAAGATAGGAGTGTAGTCTTTAATATCGTGCCCTCGATGCCTGTTTAAGTCCATAAAAGGCTTTGTGCAACTTAGATACCATACATGTCTGATTAGGATCAACAAAACCTTCAAGTTGTTCAATGTATACCTCTTCTTCTAGTATCCCATTCAGAAATGCAAATTTAACATCCATCTAATAAACTTTAAATCCTTTGTAAGAAGCATATGCAAGCAATATTCTAACTCCTTCAAGTCTAGTAACGGGTGCAAAATTTTCTCCATAGTCAATCACTTCTTCTTTTGCATACCCTTTTCATACTATTCTTTCCTTATTTCATATAACATCTCAATTCTCATTCAATTTGTTTATGAATATCCAATTGGTTCCAATTACATTCTTATCACTTGGTCTCAGTACTAATGTCCATGTTTTGTTCTTCTATATCTACTCAATTTCTTTATTCATTGCCTTAATCCAATCATCATTTGCAAGTGCATCTCTAACAGTTTTAGGTTCAAATTCACAAATCAAACATGTTTTATCATTCAACTTACTTTGTTTCATCATGCCAGCTCTCTTATTTCCAATAATCTGATTTTGTGGATGATGTTTTCTTACATATTTTGCAAGTAAAGGTTCGATTATTTCTTCATTGTGTTCTCCTTTTGGTGTATGATTATGATCTCCAGTTGCAACATCTTCATGATTCTTGGTTGGTGCATCTTGATGCTCGGTAACATTCACATGTTGCTCAGTAATGTTAGGCAGTTTCTCAGGAAAAGTGTTAGGATCTTTAATGTAAAAAAATTTGTTGTAGTCTTTTGGTTCTCTTTTACTTTCAGCATCATTCTTCTCAGCAAATACATCAACTCTTACATTTACACTTTCAATGATCTTGTTAGAAGACTTGTTCAAACATTTATAAGCTTTGCTCTTAGTAGAATATCCTAGAAATATTCCTTCATCACCTTTTGAATCAAATTTCCCATTTCTATCATCTTTCATAATATAGCATCGACTTCCAAATATTCTAAAGTAACTCACATTAGGTGTGTATCCATACCATAGTTCATAAGGTGTCTTGTTTGAATCTTTCTTCAGTTGTACTTAGTTCAATGTGTATACAACAGTACTAAAAGTTTCCCTCATGTAAAATTGTGTAACACTCTTTTCAATCATCAGCGTTCTAGCACAATCCATAATGGATCTATTTCTCCTTTCAACAATCTCATTCTGCGGCGGTGTCCTCGGTGCAGAGACCTATCTCTTTATTCCATGCTCATTATAGAAGATAGTGAAATCATCATAAATAAATTCTCCTCCTCTATCTAATCGTACAAATTTTAGTTCTTTACCACTTTATTTTTCCACTTTAGCTTTGTACCATTTGAACATCTTAAATGCTTTAGATTTTTCTTTTAAGAACATGACAGACATCATTCTACAATAGTCATCAAAAAATAAAATAAAGTATCTATCACCATAATAACTTTGTATTCTCATAGGTCTACATAATTCAGTATGAACCAGTTCCAAAATAACATTAGATGAAAAAAAAATTCTCTTAAAACTAGATTTTGACATATTTCCCATTTGAAAATTCTTGCACATGACATGCTCAGGTTTAGATATGCTTGGTAAGCCTCTTACTTTCCTTTTCTTACTGATCTTAACCATGTTGTCAAAATTCACATGACATAACCTCTTATGCCACAACCACACATCTTCATTTCTAGCCATCAAACAAGAAATTTTTGCAAAGTCAAGATAGAATAGATTACCTTCTGATTGTTCTCCTATGCCAATCAACTTTCTTGTTTCATCATAGATTTTATCTTTTCTCTTCTCAAATGAAACTCAGTGACCTGTATTATTTAACTATGAAACACTCAACAGATTATAATTAAGTCCTTTCACCCAATATGCATTCTCACATTTGATCAAATTATTCAGCAATATAGTACCTTTTCCTTTCACATGACAAGGTTTATCATTTCTCATTCTAACAGATCCACCATTATAATGCTCAAGAAATTCAAACTTGTATTTATCTCTATTCATATTATGAGTACAGCCACTATCAATAATCCAAACATCATTCTTTCTAACTTTATAAATAAGTGTTTCTTCAACATACCTCTCATCTTCTTCTGAATCTTCTTTCATAGCTACAAACACTATCTCAATATCTTCATTAGTGTCGGTGTCGGTGTCTTCATCTTTATTTTCAACAAGGTAACATGCTTTCTTTCCTTTGTCTTTGTAATATCGGTTACTCCTTCTGTCATAATGTCGGTTACTTCTATAGTCATGATCATCCTTTCTGTCATTAGATCTTTCATTGTTTTTTTCATCATTTTTCATGTTAGGACATCTGGCAGCAAAGTCTCCAATTTCTTTACAATTAAAGCATATGAAAGGTAGTTTACCTTTATCTCTTCCTTTACCTTTATGCAATCTTCTAGCTATTAATGCTTCACTTTCATCAAGTTCTCTCTCATCACTATCACTGTCACTATCATTTCTTATCATGTGTTTGTTACCAGATTTACTAATTTTCAAAGATGACATAAATGTAGACTCAACAGAAGGAACAACACTATTGTCAAAATTGTTCATCTCAAATGAAATCAATCTACCGACTAGACTATCAATTGTGATATTGGTCTCATAAAAATAATATTATTGCATTAAATCTTATTTCTTTGCCTTTATAATAGATGGCTAAATTAACTTCAATTTTATATTAAATTAAAATATTTTAATTTTCAAGACTAGAAATCTAAATACGAGACTAAAGTCAACTTAATGTTGAGGATAAATCTTTATTCAATTAAACTAATTAAATTCCTAATATTACATCTCACTAAGGTTTTCAATCTGATATTATTCCTTTTAGATTGGTTATATTATTGGGTATAATATTTATAATTTAAAACAATAACACTTCTTACTTAGACGAAGTAGTTATTTAAGAGTCTTTCTATTTTAAAGTCAACATTTTGACTATTTAATATTTAACTAACTTAATTAAATCACATTTCACTTAAAACATTGTAATTAATAAAGGCCATCATAATTAAATTTTCTTCATGACATTGCACATGTTAAAATAATAAAATTTAAATATCTACCAATAAATTCTTAAGTCAACATAATAAATCAAATAAGAAATAAATTTTACAAAAGCACAAATCAAATTTTCCTTTTAGAAACAAATGAGAAAAGTTTCCCACTAAAAGCCACTCTAAAAAAAAAGACAAAAAAAAAATTTTCCCTCTCACATTTTGCACGCCCTAACCTTAATTCAAAATTAGGGTTAGGGCCCAAAATATGAAGAGACAAAGAGTTGATTTGGCCTCTTTTCTCATTTTCTTATTCTTCTCTCAAACCCTAAACTCTTTTTTTTCTCTCTCTTCTTGTTTACATCGTGTAGGTATGGCAGCCATTAAAGTATCTACATGGAGCTCTCAAGAATGTCTAAGCATTCATATATATGTAAATGTGTATACAAGCAGCTGTGCATATACATTTATAAATACATGGAATGTTGGGACTGTGCATTCTCCCTTTTATTTTATACATTATCTATACTGCTATTTTTTTTGTTTATGCAACTTAAGTTGTTGTGCATATCTATATTTTTTCTTGTTTTAGATTAATCCCTGCAAAAAGAATGTGGGTTATTTTTTAATTTAAAATGGGGGAAAACCCCACGTTTTTTCTTCCTTCTTTTCCTTGCGGTTTTGTTCATGCGAATAGGGGAGGCGCCGCTGTCTTTTATGGCATGGCGGGGGTTTAAGGTGGGTGGGGCTGCTATCATGGCAGGCGCTGCCACCGCACCTACCACAGTCTGCGGTCGATCACCCATGACTATGGTAGGGTGGAGCCATGGGAACCATGGGGGGCCAACCCCCTTCCCCCCGCCATCTTCCTTAAAGGAAGGTCAGAGGTGGATGGGGATGGATGGCCTCCCTGCCCACAGATATTTTTTTATTAGCTTATTTTTTTGTTATATATATATATATATATATATAGCTGATAGTAATAGATATCAATTTTCTATATATAATTTTTTTTGAAATACAAAAATGCTGAAAGTTTTTTAAAAAAAAACCAGACTTCTACTTTGTTTTGGTTATATTTACACATACCAATGTTGTTCTAGAAGATACAAGGGTCACATTTTTAGTTTAATGAGATAGAATAGAAAGCTTTATTGTATATTATTATTATTTTTTAAAGAAAACCAAAAAACTAGTTAGCTAGATTTACATAGTCTATTTAACATGCTTCTTTCTAAAATAACCAGTCAACAATATTTTTTGAAAACAATACTTTTAGGTAATAATCAGACAACAATTCTTTCATATAAGACTAGGTTGGAATAAGAATATAGACCTCTTTATGAAATTTTCTACATTTTCCTAATTCTCAAATTCGTAAGAATCAAAGGCATGCTTGGACACTAATGGTTAAATAACTCATGCAGATTTCTTTAAGTGGTATCTAATGGAAAATAACAAAATATTAATCTTCTTTAAAGAACAAATAAATATGGATGCAAGCTTACACTATGTCCATTTTTTTAAAAGAAAAGAACAACAATTTATCAACACATTGAGGGTGTGTATGTGGGTTTCTTTTTTTTTGAAACATATATCAGAAATCATATAAACATAAATTTCTCATAATAATGAAACTTTATTTATTCAAGTGCATAAACATTAAAATCTAAGAACTTCATAACTAACTAAACTTCCAATGTGTCACAAGTTTACATATTTCCAGCCACATGGCCTCACTTGTTTTCTCCCTAAATATCATACTTTCTAACATTGCCTCAAAGGCTTTTACATGAACATCTAAAGATTTTAAAAGTATCTTTTCTTTCAAGCTCAACTGTAAAACTTCATAAGAGCTCCAAGATTTATAATCTGCAATAAGAAGAAACACAAAAATACCATGGGATGATCACCTCCCAATCTAGGTCTCTAAGAGGACACCCCTGAGCTTGGGGAACCAAACAAAGGTGGGATACAAACACACCAACAAAATAGAAATAACAACAATACGAACTCACTCAATACTCCCAACCAAGGCTTTCACAATGGGTCACAAGGACCCTAAAATGGGGTGAAGGGGACCAAGTACCCAATAGGGAGAAGGCAAAACCCAAATGTAAAAATAATGCCATCACAAGGCTTACAAAATCATTTCCTTAACATATTTCTCCTTCTCCCATACACCCTTATGACCCCCATGGCTTCAAGCCAAAATCAACACCCTTATGACCCCCAAGAAAAAAAACAAGGGTTGGTTTCATGGATCCCATACTCCACGATTTCTCCCTCTCCTCCTTGATGAGATACTCTACACCCATGGGCTATCAAACTCCTTCACCCCCAAGGCTACTCTTCCCTCCCAAGGGTGAGTGGACCTTGAGACTCCCACACACAACAACAAACAAAGAAAAACATTGCAAGAATACTCTTCAAAAAACAACATTGAAGCAAAACACAAGACATTCATATCATCAAAACCTCAATCATACTAGCATGCTACATTCTTCATTCCATTACAACATATGAGAAACATAAAAATAAGATGCATAAGATCCACCAACCTAATTCCAAGTTTATGACAATAAATTTGTTGAAGAGCTCCCTTAAATCCTAAGTCCTCCTTTCCAAGCTTTACCAATTCTATTCAAGTCTCTAAGTTAGAGAGTGGGTGTTCAAACTCTTCAACATGGAGAGTCACCACTAAAAATACCACTAGAAAATCATGGGGATAAGGAAAGCCTCACATTGGTTTCTCTTCCCTAAGCCTCTTACAGATTTCTAAAAATAGATCCAAAAAGGGAAACTCAAAAAGGTAGGCAAGGTCTTTGCACCTAAATGGAAGGGTGGTCTATACAAGATTATGCTTCCAAAATTTGATTTTTGTCCATCTTAAAAATCCAACTTTTGGATGTGTCTCTTGGTCAACCAAGGGATATCCTAGGGTTAAAAATTACCATTACCCATAGGTATAACAAGTGGGATACCTAAAAATCACCCTAACACACCCCTAGGCACTTTTCTAACCCCCCAAAAGTCCACTTAAAGCATACTCAAGAAATTCAATTGAAGTGACCACACCTCTAGCTCCCTAATCAAGGAACACACATGGGGATCTACTTTGGTACTAATCTAGGTAGGTGGGAACCCAATCCCCAAGTGGACATGTCATGGTCCTAAGTATATACACAAGTGTCAAGTGACACATACAAACACTTACACATCACTAGACACATGGCATATCCACTTGAGCATAAAGCACAAAGAATTAAATATGTAAATAACATTTATGAATTAAATTCAAACAATCAAACATTTACATTTACAAATTAAATCATGATACAATGAGGTCTTGTATCTGAATAGACGCAACCTTGGCTTTAACTGAATTCACATATACCTATGTTTGGTTCTCCAAATTTAATACCATGGTCTCATACCTGCACACTGAATCCAAATATCAGTAGTCCAAGGACATAAAATATGCTTCATAAAGAAATAAACAATATTCAAAACCTTAAGGAAACATCTACATACTAAATTTTATCACCTAAGATCATAAGCAATAATAGTTTCATTTACGCATATAACATAAAGTAAGATTCACATTGCCTGATAACTCAATTAAATGTCAATTTATAATAATTCTCATATCATCACTAATCCATCACATAATCATAGTTTTTTCCCAAACCAAATGTCTCATAATGAAAGATCCATAATAGAAACATAATATAGTCCATCATGTTCATCATAAAGTAACATGTATCCAATGTCCAAAATGATAAATCCCCTACATAAAGCATAAAATCCAAAGTGCATCAAAATATAATGTATCATGTGCTAAGTCTATCATAAGAAAAAATCTGGAAAGCTTCGATGGGCTCGGGGTGAGGCCTCACAAATAATCAACCTTTAAATTGAAATGAGTAGCACAAGAGTCGTCTTATATTGCATAAGGAAATAAGCTACATATGAAAATGAGTAAATGGCACCTATAAAGCTACAAGTTGCAGATATAATGTTGTGCAACTGTCATTGAAATATGTATGTGGCTCCTAAAAATGTAAATGGATTCAAGTTGTAGCTCCTTCCCCTTTGTTTCTAGTTCCCTACCACTTCAAAATTTGGAAAATCAAAATAGTTTTCTCATTTCTTAGCCATTTCCTGGGAAAGTTGTTTTCAAATTTTAGATTGTCAATGATTTTTCCAGCTACATCTTACATGCTTCTGGATATTGTTGAATAAAAAATACCTTAGAATATTGTATTCCTTTGTAAAATTTAAAAAACCATGGCATCCCTATTATATGTCAAATATATTGGATCAAATATTTGGGATATAATATCTCTCAATATGAATGCACATCATACAATATTGCCTAGGCTAGTGAAGACGCCGTGGAATTCCTCCAAGACTAACATGTGTACCATTAATGTTTTGAATAGATGTATTTGTAATATGTGGAGTGAAGGTAGACACATTAGGCAACAATTTTGGAATAGGAATAGAATTCTCAATATGGGTATTAGGATTAGATAGATTAAGGGATTTGACACAGATTTTCATAGAAATGAGATTATCATTGATAATATGGATATTCCATACAATAAATCAATGCAATTATCATTATTTTGAACCATCTTCCTCAACCCTTCAACCAAGGGGATTGCCTCACTATTAGAATTTTCTTGACCCATCTAATATTCAAGATTTGCAAAATTATTGTCAATATTTTCCACTTGGCTAGGAGACACTCTTGTTATGGAGTCATCCTCATCATGTGAAGTATGAGAAGAGTTATTTTCAAGAATGTTAGGTATATAATTGGCATAGAGGTATCAAATAGATTCCCATGGAGAATATTAGTGGACTCGAGATCTACACCTTTGAGGGAACCCATATGTATATAACTTCTTCTCACAAGAATGTTATTTGTAGGGCTCAAGGTCATGAAACTCTTACAAAAATCAATAATGAAAGGGGAAGTCTAGACAATGCAATTACAAATAAATTAATCATTTAAACATTGTATGAAAGGAAGTAATGCAACATTTTAGATGAGATCTAGTGTGAAAGGATAAAGCTATTGAATAGTATGGATAATTGAGAGGGGGGTGAATTAATTATTATAAAACAATTTTATTCAATAAAATTAATCCTGAGAAACCTTAATCCATTTAGATAAAAATTTATATGATCTTTAAAGCACACAAAAATACAATGCACAATGAACACCAAATTTACTTGGAAAGCTCATGATGGGAAAAACCACAAAGAAACAAATTCTCATGAATAAGAATACTAATTAAGGAGATTTTTACAATGAAGGCTCACTGCCAAAATTCTCACTACAATAGGCTCATTTTTAGTCAAGCTAACTTTCCTAAGTACAAAACTAGTTATCACAGCTGTAATGTAGCTTACTGTTGAAAGAATAAGAAAGAGAAAATAGGTCCACCACTTAAATAATAATAAAAAATTGTGATACATAAGAATTCGATGATTTTTTGCCTCTGGTTGCATATATTCACATAATAATATATGAGTGCATTCTTCTTAAGTTCACATCTCCTTCATATGAAACAGACCCATATCAAATAAAATTGTCCTTTACATATGCTAGATCATGCTTACAGATCAATCCATGTCAGTCAACCACAATATTAATTGTCAATCTTCAAATTTAGCCAAATGCAATTTGAAATATGTCACCACAAGACATTCTGGGGGTGAATAGGAATAAAATGTGGACCACACCAAAAAATCCTTGCACACAACAATGAATTACTCATTACCATGATATCTAGTTCCAATGGATAAAATTCATATGTTACAATGCATACTATGTTTCCAAAACACAATCATTGATATCTAAATCGGTCTGGACCCAAAACGATGTAGCACAATACATTACAACATGAATGGAACCAAAATAAACACGAGAAAAGATAGATCAATCTAGCACATCATGCAAATCGCGCAAAATTTGAATCACCAAAGCATCAAACTAAATCATATCCACTCACCCAGAATATGTTGACATCAATGTAACCATTACTGATAATAACAACTACAACATCACATTCCAACAAAAGCATTCATCAATTTTATGAAAAACAAATTCCTAATATGAGTGAAAATTTTGATCCAAGATTGTACATATACCATAATGAATTATATGTAAACCAAATCCAATCATCCAAATTAGAAGCAATGTATGCATATAAACTAAATGTAGACAACAAATCAAAATCAGGATGTACAAAAGTTGGGTTCACCAAAATGTAGTAAAAGAAAATAGGGATGAAAATGTTCACTAGGATGAAAGGACAAACTAGGAAGCTCATGCTTATATCCTCTCATACATTATAATGAAGATGATCCACTAGTATTAAGGAATCTCAAGCACTAAGTGGATGTAGTGATCCTTCACTGTTATGGAAGATGACTATGGAAATGTAAGAGGAAAATGCAAGATGTAGGCAAGTTGGAAGAGAAACTATTTTCTAAAAGTAAAAATAAACTAAGGACTGAGAACTCAATTTTGAGAGAAAATTTAGGAAGTAGAATGATTGATCTATAACCTAAATTTCAACCCAAAATAGGAGATCAAGGGTGGCCAGGAGGGTCGAGGGAGACCAAGAGGTCAGGGGTGATTTTACTCGCCTTTGACACTACACTTTTTTATGGAATGGTTGTCAAACTGTAGCTCTCAATATGACCTTTTGGTAGCTCCTTCCACACATATGCCACCTATTTTATGCATAGATAAAAAGAGGGAAAATGGTTGTAGAAATAGGATTTCTTAAGTTAAACCCATGTTGAGGAATCAACCTTGAAAGTGAAATGAGTAGCACAAGAGTCATCTTATATTCCATAAGGAAATAAGTTACATATGAAAATGAGTAAATAGCACCTATAAATTTACAAGTTGCAGATATAATGGTGTGCACCTGTGATTGAAATATGTATGTGGCTCTTGAAAATGTAAATGGCTTGAAGTTGCAGCTCCTTCCCCTTTGTTTCTAGTTTCCTTCCACTTCAAAATTTGGAAAATCAAAATAGTTTTCTCGTTCCTTAGCCATTTCTTGGGCAATTTGTTTTCAAATTTCAAATTGTCAATATTTTTTCGCGCTACTTCTTACGTGCTTCTAGATATTTTTAAATAAAAATACCACTAAATATTGTATTCCTTTGTCAAATTTAAAAATCCCCAGTATCCCTATTATATGCCCAATATATTGCATCAAATTTTTTGGATATAATATCCCCCAATATGAACGCACATGATATGATATTGCCTAGGCTAGTGAAGACTTTGTGAAATTCCTCCAAGACTAACATGTGTACCATTAATGTTTTAAATAGATGTAGCTGTAATATGTGTAGTGAAGGTAGACACATTAGGAAAGGATGTTGGAATAGGAATAGAATTCTCAATATGGGTATTAGGTTTGGATAGATTAAGGACTTTGACAAACCTTTTTATAGACATGAGATTATCATTGATAATATGAATATGCCATACAACAAATCATTACCATTTTCATCATTTTGAATCATCTTTGTCAACCCTTCAACCAAGGGGATTTCCTCACTATTAGAATGTTCTTGACCCATCCAATATTCAACCTTTTCCAAATTGTTGGAAAGATTTTCCACTTGGCTAGGATACACTCTTATTATGGAGTCATCCTCATCATGTAAAGTATGAGAAGAGTGATTTTCAAGAATGTTAGGTATATCATTAGCATAGAGGTATCAACTATATTCCCATGGAGAATGTCAGTGGACTCAAGATCTATACATTTTAGGGAACCCATATGTCTATAACTTATTCTCACAAGAATTTTATTCGTAGGGCTCAAGGTCATGAAACTCGTACACAAAGCAATAATGAAATGGAATGTCTAGACAATGCTACAAATAAATTTATCATTTAAACATTGTATGAAAGAAACTAACGCAATATTGTAGATAAGATCTAGCATGAAAGGATAGAGCTATTGAATAGTCAAGATAACTGGGAGGTGGGTGAATCAATTATTATAAAATAATTTTATTCAATATAATTAATCTAGAACAACCTTAATCCATTCAGATAAAAAAAAATATGAACTTTAAAGCACACAAAAATACAATGCACAATGAACACCAAATTTACGTGGAAACCCAAGATGGGAAAAAACACAAAGAAACTAATTCTCATGAATAAGAATACTTGTTAAGGTTATTTTTACAATGAAGGCTCACTGGCAAAATTCTCACTACAATAGGCTCATTGTCATTCGGGCTAACTGCCCTAAGTACAAAACTAGTTATAATAACTGAAATGTGGCTCACTGTTGAAAGAAGGAGAAACAGAAAATATATGCACCACTATAATAATAATAAAAAATTGTGATACATAATAATTCCATGATTTTTTGCATCTTTTTTCATATATTTGCATAATAATGCATGATTTCCTTCTTCTTAAGTTCACATCTCTTGCATATGCAACATACCCATATTAAACATAATTTTCCTTTACACATACCATTTCATGCTTACATATTAATCCATGTTGGTCAAGCACAATATTAATTTTAAATCTTCAAATTAAGCCAAATACAAATTGAAATAGGTCACCTTAAGATGTTCTAGTAGTGAATAGGAAGCAAACATGGACCACACCAAAAAAATCCCCGCACACAACAACGCGTTACTCATTACCATGATATCTAGTGCCAACAGATAAAATTTAAATGTTACAATGCATATTATGTTTCCAAAACATAATCATTGATATCTAGATTTATTCGGACCCTAAAATATGTAACACAATACATTACAACATGAATGAGACCAAAATAAACATGGCCAAAGATAGATAAATGTAGCACATCTAAAGAAGACAAAATTTGAATCACCAAAGCATCAAACCAAATCATATCCACTCACCCATAATATGTTGACATCAATGACAACCATTATTGACATTAACAAGCACAACATTATATTCCAACAAAAGCTTTCATCAAGTTTATGCAAAACAAATGCCTAATATGAGTGAAATTTTTGTTACAGGATTGTACATATAACCTAATAAATTGTGTGTAAACCAAATATAATCATCCAAATTAGAAGCAACATATGCATATAAACTAGATCTGGACATCAAATCAATATCAGGATGTACAAAATTCAGGTTCACCAAAATGTAATGAAAGAAAATAGGGATGACGATGTTCAATGGGATGAAAGGAAAAATAGGAAGCTCGAACTTATATCCTCTCATATTGTAGAAGGAAGATGATCAACTAGGCTTAAGGAAGCTCATAAACTAAGTGAATGTAGTGATCTTTCACTGTTATGGAAGATGAATATGCAAACATAAGTGGAAAATCCAAGATCTAGGGCAAGTTGGAAGAGAAACTATTTTACACAAGTAAAAATAAACTATGGAGTGAGAACTCAATTCTAAAATAAAATTTAGGAAGTAGAAAGAATGATTGACCTATAACCTAAATTTTGACCCAAAATGGGAGATCAAGGGCGATCGGGAGGGTCAAGGGAGACCAAGAGGTCAGGGGAGATTCTACTCACCTTCGACACCACACTTTTTGTGGAATTATTGTCAAACCATAGCTCTTAATCTGATCTTTCGGTAGCTTCTTCCATACATATTCCACATATTTTATGCACACATAAAAAGAGGGAAAATGGTTGTGGAAATGGGTTTTCTTAAGTTAAACCCCTATTGAGGAATCAACCTTTAAATTGAAATGAGTAGAAAAATAGTCATCTTTTATTGCATAATGAAAAAAATTACATATGAAAATGAGTAAATGGCACCTGTAAAGTTACAAGTTATAGATATAATGTTACGACCCTCTGATTGAAATATGTATGTGGATCCTAAAATTGTAAATGGCTTGAAGTTGCAGCTCCTTCCCCTTTGTTACTAGTTTCCTTCCACTTCAAAATTTGGAAAATCAAAATAGTTTTCTCATTTCTTATCCATTTATCAGGACAGTTGTTTTCAAATTTTATATTGTCAATGATTTTTCCCGCTACTTCTTACATGCTTCTAGATATTGTTGAATAAAAAATACCTCTGAATATATTTCTTTGTAAAATTTAGAAATCCCCGGTACCCCTATTATATGTCCAATATATTGCATCAAATGTTTGGGATATAATATCCCCCAATATGAACGCACATGATACGATATTACCTAGGCTAGTGAAGACCCCGTGGAATTCCACCAAGAGTAACATGTGTAACATTGATGTTTTGAATAGATATAGTTGTAATATCTGGAGTGAAGGTAGACACATTAGGTAAGGATGTTGGAATAGGAATGGAATTCTCAATATGAGTATTAGGATTGGATAGATTAAGTACTTTGACACAACTTTTCATAGACATGAGATTATCATTGATAATATGGACATGCCATACAAAAAATCAATACCATTTTCAACCATCTTCCTCAACCCTTCAACCAAATGGATTTCCTCACTATTAGAATGTTCTTGACCCATCTAATATTCAAGCTTTGCCAAATTATTGGCAAGCTTTTCTACTTGGCTAGGAGACAATCTTGTTATGGAGTCATCCTCATCAAGTGAAGTATGAGAAGAGTGATTTTCAAGAATGTTAGGTATATTATTGGCATAGAGGTATCAACTAGATTCCCATGGAGAATGTTAGTGGACTCAGGATCTACACCTTTTAGGGAACCCATATGTCTAATACTTCTTCTCACAGGAATGTTATTTGTATGGTTCAAGGTCATGAAAAACTTACACAAAGAAATAATGAGAGGGAATGTCTAGAAAATGCTAATTACAAATAAATTGATCCTTTAAACATTGTATGAAAGAAATTAGTGCAATATTGTACATGAGATCGAGCATGAAAGAATAAAGCTATTAAATAGTCAGGATAGCTGGGAGGGGGGTGAATCAATTATTATAAAATAATTTTATTCAATATAATTAATCCAGAGAAACCTTAATCCATTCATATACAAACATATATATAAACTTTAAAGCACACAAAAATATAATGCACAATAAACACCAAATTTATGTGGAAAGCCCAAGATGGGAGAAACTGTGAAGAAAATAATTCTCATGAATAAGAATACTAGTTAAGGTGACTTTTAAAATGAAGGCTTGCTACCAAAATAATCACTACAATAGGCTCATTTTCAGTCTAGCTAACTACCCTAAGTACAAAACAAGTTATCACAACTAAAATGTGACTCACTATTGAAAGAAGAAAAAAGAGAAAATAGATCCACCGCTAAAATAATATTCAACAATTACAATACATAAGAATTTCATGATTTGTTACCTCGAGTTGCATATATTTGCATAATAATGTATGATATCCTTCTTCTTAAGTTCACATCTCTTGCATATGAAACACACCCATATAAAACACAATTTTCCTTTACATATACCATTTCATGCTTACATATCAATCCATGTTGGTCAAGCACAATATTGATTGTCAATATTCAAAGTCATCCAAATATAATATGAAATAGGTCAGCATAAGACATTCTGATGGTTAATAGGAATGAAACATGTACCACACAAAAAATTCCTCTCACACAACAACGTGTTATTCATTACCATGATATCTAGTGTCATTGGATAAAAGTCACACGTTACAATGCACACTATATTGCCAAAACATAATTATTAATATATAGATCGGTCTGGACCCAAAAAGATGTAGCACAATATATTACAACATGAATGGGACCAAAATAAATGTAGCCAAAGATAGATCAATGTAGCACAACATCCAAAGCATGTCAATTTTGAAGCACTAAAGAATCAAACCAGATCATATCCACTCAACCAAAATATGTTGACATCAATGAAAACCATTAATGACAATAACAACCATAACATCACATTCCAACAAAATCATTCATCAAGTTTATGCAAAGCAAATAGCTAATATGAGTGAAAATTTTGATCCATGATTGTACATATAACCTAATGAATTGTGTCTAAACCAAATATAATCATCCAAAAGAGAAGAAACATATGCATATAAAATAGATATAGACATCAAATAAAAAACAAGATGTACAGAAGTTCAGTTCACTAAAATATAATGAAATAAAATAGGGATGATAGTGTTCACTGGGATGAAAGGAAAAACTAGGAAGCTCGCACATATATCCTATCACACATTAGAATTAAAATGATCCACTTGGATTAAGGAAGCTCAAGCACTAAGTGGATGTAGTGATCCTTCACTATTATGGAAGATGACTATGCAAATGTAAGGGGAAAATGCAAGATCTAGGGAAAATTGGAAGAAAAACTATTTTCTACAAGTACAAATAAATTATGGACTAAGAACTCAATTCTGAGTGAAAATTTAGGAAGTAGAAACAATGATTGACCTATATTCTAAATTTCAACCCAAAAAAGGAGATCAAGGGCAACTAGGGGGGTCAAGGGAGACCAAGAGGTTAGGGGCAATTCTACTCACCTTTGACACTACACTTTTTATAGAATTATTGTCAAATTGTAGCTCTCAATCTGACCTTTTGGTAGCTCCTTCCACACATATGTCACCTATTTTATACACACATAAAAAAAGGAAAAACAGTGGTAGAAATGGGTTTTCTTATATTAAACCCCTGTTGAGGAATCAACCTTGAAAGTGTAATGAGAAGACCAATAGTATTCAATATACTTAATCCAAAGCAACCTTAATCGATTTAGATAAAAATATTTATGAACTTTAAAGAATAAAAGAATATAATGCACAATAAACACCAAATTTATGTGGAAAACCCAAGATGGGAAAAACCAAAAAGAAACCAATTTGAATGAATAAGAATACTGGTTAGGGTGACACTGGTTAAGGTGATTTTAAAAATGAAGGCTCGCTACTAAAATGCTCACTACAAGTAGGCTCATTCTTAGTTGGGCTAATTGTCCTAAGTACAAAACTAATTATCACAACTAAAATATGGCTCACTGCTGAAAGAAGAAGAAAGAGAAAATAGATCTACTACTAAAATAATAATCAACAATTGGAATACATAATAATTCTATGATTTGTTGCCTCTAGTTGCATATATTTGCATAATAATGTATTAATTCCTTCTTATAAGTTCACATCTCTTGCATATACAACATGCCCATATCAAACTAAATTATCCTTTACATATACCATTTCATGCTTACATATCAATCTATGTCGATCAAACATGAATTGTCAATCTTCAAAGTCATCCAAATACAATTTGAAATGGGTCACCATAAGACATTCTCATAGTGAATAGGAATAAAACATAGACCACACCAAGAAAATCCACACACATTAATGCGCTACTCATTACCATGATATCCAGTGCCAACGAATAAAATTCACATGTTGCACTACTTACTATGTTACCAAAACATAATCATTGATATCTAGATTGGTCCGAACCCAAAAAGATGTAGCAGAATACATTACAATAGGAATGAGACCAAAATAAACATGCCCAAAGATAGATCAATGTAGCACAACATCCAAAGCACTCTAATTTTGATTCAACAAAGAATCAAACTGAACTTGATGCATTCAAGCTCGGAGGATCCAATAAAGGACTATCCAAACTTGTAGCCAACAATAAGACAACAACGAAAACTCAACAACATGGAGATATAACAACTTATATAAATTCATATACATTTTTAGATTCAATTACATGCAACATGTTAGGATGTAAGGCCTTTCTAGTTAGGGCTAAAACAACAAAAGCATCAACAAGATCTCACAGGATCATACATTCTACTCTACTCTATAGCTAAGTGGAAGAAACCAAATTTGAACTTGTGCTCAAAAGCCTCCAAGAAATATTCTCTTTCTATCTACCCACTTACAACTATCTTCAACAAATTACAATCTTTCATCTTATAGCTTACTATTCACTATCTATCTGCTCTTGTCTCATCCCTAAACATCAACCTAGACTCTCATTTATACACAATTTCCACAAGTTGGCATTACAAAAAAATAACATAATAAAACACAAGTCGGCATCAAGAAACACACAACCAATGTGTTATCCACCATTCGGCCTCCAACGGTCATTAAATCTGCATAGGAGAGTGAACCAAGAAAGATATAGGTCATCACATCCCCCATAGGCAACCACAAATTAAATTCACTGGTCGGCCAGCCCCACAGATAGCATAAACCCTGTCTGTTATCAAGAACACCAAAAATAGACCACTCAGTGAGAGGCACAACCGAGCCAAGCTCCACCAAATAGACACCACCGAGCAACACAAATCACCACTCAGTAACCAAGATGGAGAAGCAAGTCACCAAGACTGAGCCACAAGCAATTGAGCCAATAGGCAACCAAGCACTCCAACAAGGAACTCCAAGGCAATTACCAACCACATTACCAAGATCCCAAGAAATAAAATAAAATAAAACCAAAATATGTTTTTGGTGACATAGGATTGCCAACTACCCTAGGATGCTCCTGCATTAGACACCCCAGGTGTGAAAAGATGTTCTAAGAAATAGGATGAAAATTTTTTGGGATTCAACACGTAGATCCCAAACTTGTCTTTTATATACATGTCCTCAACCGACACACTCTTCCCTCGATTATTCTTTTTCTTCCTTTTTCCACTAGTACTCTCTAAAGTAACTTCATATTTTTGAATCTGAGAGTCTGCACCAACCCTTGCAACCATCTCAAACCTGCTACCAATGCTCAAGTTCCTCCTTCCTTTTCCTTCATCCTTCAAAGGAATCAAAATATACTTATGTCCATCTTTTAGGATAGTAATTAAATTCCTTTTATAGTCATGATTATCCTCTCTATTATACTGCTAAGGTCTCCCAAGTAAAACAATACAAGAACTCATCTCCACAATGTCATATAATACTTCATCTTTAAAAGAACCAATGTAAAAACTCACTATGCACTGCTCTTTCACCTCTACTACATGACCATCTTGTAACCAACTTATCCTATAAGGACAAGGATGCCTCAACCTTTTCAACCCAATTTTATGAACCATCTCCTCAGAAAATAGGTTGTCAGTACTTCCTCTGTCAACAATAACCTTACAACATTTACCACCAAACTTGCACACATTCCTGAACAAGTTCTTCCTCTGTCAAGAATCAACTTTATTTGAGGGCAGAAAAGTTCTCCTAAGAAAGAGAGTCACACCCTCCACCTCGGGTTCATTCTTAGTAACCTCATTCACCACAACATTTTGGTGACTACCAACCTTCCTATCTACATGGGGACATTCAAATGACCAATTTCCTTCTTCACCACAATTATAAAAAGTACCTCTGAATACACCTCCACCTATTCTTCTCCTCAATTCAATAGGTTTTGGTTCATCTTCAACTTTTAGTTTATCTTTTACTAACTGTACCTTCTTTTCTTTCACTTGGGAATTACCATGATTCCTTCTCTTCAACCTATCTTCTACCTTCAATGCATATTGATAAGCATCCTCTATCAATTCAATCTTGAACATACCAATCTCATCCTAGATATTGAATCTTAGACCATTGATATACCTCACCACCTTTTCCTTAGAAAGTTCTATATACCCAGATCGAATAGTCAACTTGTAGAACTCCTCAATATAATATTCAATAGTCATCTCCTTCTATTTCAGATTCTACAACTTCTTAAAAAAATCAAGTTCATAGTCGACAGGGATGAACATAGCCTTTAGTTTTATCACCATCAGTCTCCATTGATTGATCTTCATCTCACCTTTCTATTCTCGGTCCCTCTGGAATTCTTTCCACCATAAAGAAACATGTCCTTTCAACTTATTTTGTGCCAATCTCACTCTAAGCAGATCTTTAATGTCTTCTAGCTCAAATTAGTCTTCTAACTCACCAATCCAATTAATCAGATCCTCGAGTCTCAATGTACATGAAAAATTGGACACCTCCATTCAGTATCTTGTACTCAACTGAGCTTTAGATCTCTACAACCAATCATATTTGTCTCCTCCAGATCTCTCCATCTGATCAACTCTATCATCTCCACTAGATATAGCATCTTCAAAGTCTTCAACATATTCTTCATAACGATCATCTATTCTCAGACCTCTATGTAATCCAACATTTCTGATACCTTCTATGATTTCATTCTTCATTTCCACCATTTCAGATCTAAATCTTTCTTTTATCCTCGCTTCTACTTCCTCAAAAATATATTCAATCACCCTAGGGTCCAATATTCTCAGAGCCATCTCTCCATATCTTCAAAAACCCTAAGCTCTATAAGAAATAAACCAGCTCAGCCAAGTTCTCATCAACCAAATCAACCACAAGAAATGAACCTGCTCTAATATCACTTGATGTTGTCAAGCTCGGAGGATCCAATAAAAGACTATCCAAACTTGTAGCCAACAACAAGACAATAGTGGAAGCTCAAAAACATGGAGATATAACAACTTATATGAATTCATATACATTTTCAAATTCAATTACATGCAGCATGTCAGGCTGTAGGGCTTTCCAGTTAGGGCCAAAACAACAAAATAATCAACAAGATCTTGTAGGATCCAACATTCCAGTCTACTTCATAGCTAAGTGGAAGAAAATAGATCTGACCTTGTTCTCGTAGGCCTCCAAGAAATCTTCTCTTTCTATCTACCCACTTACAACTATCTGCAACAACTTACAACCTTTCATTTTATAGCTTAATATTCACTATCTATCTCCTCTTGTCTCATCCCTAAACATCAAATAAGACTCTCATGTATACACAATTGCCACAAGTTGACATTGCAAAGAAATAAAATAATAAAACACAAGTCAAAATTACAAAGAAATAACATAATAAAACACAAGTCAGCATCAAGAAACATACAACCAACATGTTATCCACCAGTTGGACTCCAATGGTCATTAAATCTACATAGGAGAGTGAACCAAGGAAGTTATAGGTCCTCACATCTCCCATGGGAAACCATAAATTAAATGCACCAGTCGACCAGCCCCACAAATAGAATAAGCCCCATCGGTGATCAAGAACACCAAAAATAGACCACTCGGTGAGAGGCACAACCAAGCCGAGATCCGCTGAATAAACACCACCAAGAAAATCAAAGAATCACTTGGTAACTGAGACCGAGCAACCAGTCACTGAGACTAAGCCACAAGAAATTGAGCCACAAGAAACTAAGCCAATAGGTAATTAAGCACTCCAACAAGGAACTCCAAGGAAGTTACTGACCCAATTACCGAGCTCCCAAGAAATAAAATAAAATAAAACCAAAACATGTTTTTGGTGACACAAGATTGATAACTATCCCAGGATGTTCCTGCATCAGAACTATATCCACTCAACCAAAATATTTTGACATCAATGACAGCCATTAATGAAAATAACAACCACAACATCACATTCCAAAAAAAAAATTCATCAATTTTATGCAAAACAATTGCCTAATATGAGTGAAAATTTTGATCCACGATTGTACATATAGCCTAATAAATTATGGGTAAACTAGATCTAATCATCCAAATCAAAAGAAACATATGCATATAAACTAGCTCTAGACATCAAATTCAAATTGGGATGTACAAAATTATGGATCACCAAAATGTAATGAAAGAAAATATGGATGACTGTGTTAACTGGGATGAAAGGACAAACTAGGAAGCTCACACTTGTAACCTCTCATATATTAGAAGGAAGATGATCCACTAGGCTTGAGGAATCTCAATCACTAAGTGGATATAGTGATCCTTCATTGTTATGGAAGATGACTATACAAATGTAAGTGGAAAATGCAAGATCTAGGGCAAGTTGGAATGATAAACTATTTTCTACAAGTACAAATAAACTATGGACTGGGAACTCAATTCTGAGAGAAAATTTAGGAAGCAAAAATAATGATTGACCTATAACTTTAATTTCAACCCAAAATAGGAGATCAAGGGAAACCAAGTGGGTCAGGAGAGACCAAGAGGTTAGGGGTGAGTCTACTTGCCTCTGACACTAGACTTTTTTATGGAATGAATATCAAAATATAGCTCTTAATCTGACCTTTTGGGAGCTCCTTCCACATAGAAACTGCCTATTTCATGCACACATAAAAAGAGGGAAAATGCGTGTAGAAATGGGTTTTCTTGAGTTAAACCCCTGTTGAGGAATCAACCTTGAAATTTAAATGAAAATGCTTGAAAACAAAGTGTGCAAATATGTAGCAGAGGCTTGATAAGATGTTTATACCTTCATGAACCTTCTTTATGTCTTAATTCTCATGAAGATTCTTGATATTTTATTTGATGTTTCCTTGACATTAGATCTAGGATAGGAAGATCATGAATGCCTTTCAAAAATACTTAGATCTACACATTTCCCCTTGTCTTCCATGTTTGATGCTTGATGCTTGCTTGATTAAATGAATTGATTTGAGTGCTCCTTGGATGCTTGAGAGAGATTATGAGTGCTTCTTATTGATATACCTCTCACCAAATTGATGGAGTTAGCCTTTATTATATAGTTCTCTCCTAGATATTTCAGGTTCCAAAACTCAAAGGAGGTGGACATGGATTTGGGGATCCTACTAAAATCAAGAGATTGTTACCTGATTCAAATTTTGGGTCATTTCTTGGGGTCAGGGGTGATCCAACTTTCCTTTGACCCACCAAATCACCCTTTACCACCCAATACAATCTTGGATTTTGATTAGGGATCCAATTTGATATGAGAATATCAGAAATATGTGCAAAATTGAGGTTGGATCAAGCATAATGGGCATGGAAGACTTAGACACTAAAATAGGGCCTAGCTAAGGAACAAAATTCTATAGGGATGCAATTTAGGACACTACAAACCTCCACTTTACTTGTTTTACTTGTATAGTGCTAACCAAATGAGAACCCATTACAAGCTTCCATTCTCGCATTCAAGCATTTGGTTTCTCATAATATTTAAAAGTATAGTTGAGGTTTATTGTGAATTGGAAGTTTATATCATCCATAGCTTGTTCTAAAATCATTTATTTGTGCATGTTTTTTGTTTGTATTTGGGTGAATTATGGAAATTTGTTTCAACATGTATAACATTTGGTGGGTAAAACAAAACTTTTGTGAGAAATATAGGGAGTTTGAATATGCATTTTCCTATAGGTAACTATTTTGGTTTTTCTTCTAGTCATATTCCTCCTCTAGTAAATATCAATTAAGACCAACTATATTAGTGCTAAAGCACTTTTCTTGGGGGAATCCTAGTAAATTATTTTATATTTGATGTTCTTGGTTATAATGTGGAGGTTGAATTGCCAATGCCCAGTGAAAGGAGTGGTTTTGCAATTTATTTTGTTATGCTTTACTTTCTTTGTATTTTTTGTTTTATTTATATCATTTGGTGGGTAGAACAAAAATTATGTGATAAATTTAGGATTTTGGATGTGCATTCCTTTGTAGTAGATTCTTTTGGTTTGTCATCTAGTTGTATTGGGTCTTTATTAACACTTATTTTAATGCAAAGAAAGAGCATGTATGTAGATGTCTAGGCTCTTTATTGATTTTTAATTAATTCCTTTGCATTATCTTCCTAGAAAGTGTTTGAGACCTAGCGATTGCCAAGTTAGAATAGATAATTTATTTAATATAAGATCCTTGGCTCATACATACTCTTTTGTGCATAAAAATTGGTTGAAAGTGCCATTCAAAATGTCTAGGGTTTTGATAGTATGTGGTTGTGCATTCTATTTCAAAATGATTGGTCTATATTTGAAATGCGATTAAGGTAAGATAACTTTTTAAATTGGGTGGTGTGAGTGTTAACTATTCACTTTCGTATACAATTTTTGTGATCTAGTATAGACATCATTTGATTTTATAATTTTTGTAGGGGTAATAAATCACCTTACATTCAGATTTCATAGAGACGCTTATTGTATCTCTCATTTATACCCCTATTCATATCATCATCCATTCATATTTGAAAGGTAATAAAGGTAAGATAACAATTCAATTAGGCTTTGATTTCTATTGACATTAGGTTTTAATTTTTTTAATGTTCTCAGTTATGAATAATTCATTATAAATTTACATACCCAAGTGGTAATAATGCGTTATTCTTGTCAAATGAGTTATGATCATATATAGTTGTTGGTAGAATTATATTTGTTTGGGTTCTTGAGATAGTTGATAAACATGTTTAGTCTATGTGTGTTTTCTATCACTATCCAAATCATCGTGCATCTAGATTTCAAAGTTGAAAAAGGTAAGATAACTACTAAATTTTTTTGTGTTATCAGGAACTATTCCATCCCAAGCCATTGTAATTAATAATTTTCTTGACATGGTTCATATGTAGGCTTATTACATTTACTATTTTTACCACCATCCAAATTATGTCGCATCCAAATTTCAAAGTTGATAAAGGTTGGCTAACTATTCAATTTCCTAGTGTTAGCATTAGTTGTTTGATTTCCTACAAAATTTTGATGGTTTGTTGTAAAATTATTTCATTTTTGAAAATTTTTATGAAGAAATGAGTGTTGGACCATTTTTGTTTGAGGGAATCATGGAGTTATGGTGGTTATTTTGAATGTAGAAGTAAGTTGTTTAAGTAAATTTGTATTTATATTAGGCTATAATGTGCTCTATGTTTTAAGTTGTGAATATTTGAAAATATATTAATATTCCCAAATTCATAATTATTTAATTTTAATTGTTCCAGATCATCTTGCATTAAGATTTGAAAGATACTAAAGGTAAGACAACTCCTCAATTTCATTGTGATAGCGTTAACTGTTCAATTTCCTCTAGAGTTTTTATGATCTATAGAAAGTATTTAATTTATAAAATATTTTGTAGGGATATTAGTATTATATTAAAACCATTTGTGGTAATCCTAAAGTGTGAGTGATTGTTTTGAATAAACAAACATGATGAAAGAAGATAATTGTGGAGTTCCTAGTTTGACTGCTCATCCTAGTGATTTCCCCTTACATCTATCCCACCTGAGTACTATTCTTTCATTGTATTGGACATGTGAGGTACTTTTATCGGGTGGTTGATACCCTAGTCCTATGAATTTAGGGTGGGCCTTAGGTATAATAGGCTCTACTACTTTTTTTGAGACCCAAGGCCATCGCAACTGTTGTATCCTTTCTTCTATATGATGGTATATCCTCTCCCACATTGTTTTACAAGAAGTGTTATGGGAGGTGTGTCTTAATCTCTATATATCCATTGGGATATATATTTTTCTAAGGATTATTCATCTATCTCATCCCCTGGATAAGATTGTGGGTAATTGGTATGGAATCATGAGCTTTGTTTGTCCTTGATTGATCGTGGTTCCTCATAGGTTCTCAAAGATATAGGAAGTTTTCCCACACAAAAAGAATCGACATATGTATACTCTGTAACCTTTATCTTGTATGCATATCTTGACCTCAGATAGGGAAGTGCATAACATGGTGGAATTCAATAGGATGGATGGATCAATGTACATGGAAGGAAATAATGTAGAGGCTTCTTGATTGATAGGAATTTGATTGGTGGGAAACCCCTTTAGGTTTATGCAATATAGAAGTGGGTCTTGATCACTGAGTATGGTAATCTCAGATCCATTATATAGAAATTTTGGGCATTAATGGCGGGTGGAGGGAAAAAATTGCATGGCATGAATCCATGGTCAGTCAAGGAGCATGTTATACCAGAGTTCAAGATCCAACATGTGGAATGTTGTATCATGCACCACTAGTTCAATTCTTATAGGGAAAGTGATGAATTACCTAGAAAGACATTCTACATCATCATAGACTTTGATTATGATTCTCATTGTGACATCAACACAACCCTTAAAAATCCCCAATCCTTTGACTAGTTTTAAAGTTTAGATGTTAAGACTGGCTCTACTATCTACTAATCTTCATGTGATCTTATGCTTATGGAAATAAAATTCTAAATGGAGGGAATAATTATGAAAGGATTTACAAGTAGGAAAATTATGCTATGTAAATGTGACATGGTATGTGGTGTCAAGATGTTCCACCATGGCCTAAAACTCATCAACACCCATGTCATTAGAGATAGAGGATTCATGCAAGGCTTTATCTAATTTTTCCCTATGATTCAATTCTATATAGAATAGTTTGAAGATAGATATTTGGGAAAAATAATTTTACAAATAGTCAAGAATAATATACTAACTTGTGGTCGGGGTTTTTGATTTAGACACAACCCCTTGGAAAATTATTTTGGACCTTTAATTCATGATTGTCTACTCAAGGCCTTTACCTTTGACAATGATGGTCGAGACTATATTATTGGGATCTTACTGGATATGGTTGATGACACGATCATGTGCAATGTAAGTATAATTTTTTTTGTTGTATTGTCCATAATTGGAGGTTTTTACTTTATCATGACTATGTAACAAATATTTGAAGATAGTATGGTCCTTGTTTGAAGATCCAATATTATTCTCAATTTTGATCTCCCCTTGTTCAACGAGATCTTGTATGATTTTCTTTAGTTGGTAACATTTAGAATTTTATGTCCTTTAGTATGATAATATTCATAGGAATTGTTATCCTTCCACCACGAGGATTTAAAATGATTGGGTTCATAATGTTACACTTCTGGAAATATGATGATGCTTTACTGAATCAACCTTTTTATAATTTCATCGAGTGGTTCTACTAGAGGAGTATAGGTACATCATGGATTTGGTTTCATCTGACCACATTGTCGCTCATTTGTTGTTTGGGCCAAATGGTCCTCAATGTGAGGTGGTTTTTTGTTTTAATAGGATTTATTGGTTTTTGATAACCCTAGAGGCCTAAGATAGGTTGAGCTCTGTTGATTTTTTTGGCATCAACCATGCCATCTATAGTGGCATTATTTTTATTAGACCAAAAATTTGATTTAGAGTCATAGGATTGGTTATATAGATTGTTACTATTGGTCTCTTTGGTAAGTTTGATCTTTTGTTTAGCTATGAGTGCCATTTTGAACTTGAGCCCTTGTTCATTGACACTTGAAAAAGTATTTAACTGTTTCTTTTGAAGAACACTTATCATTTAAAGAGTGCAATTCTCTATGAACTTTTGATTTTGTCATTTTATGGGATATGACATGGAACTTTTATACCAATATTTTTCCAATGTTGTAAGAATGAGGCAAAACCCTATCCTTTTCTTTTCTTAGTAGTGTAAAGGTCCATGATAGTTATCTCATTGACTATACTGTGTGGATAGTAGGAAATGAATTTCTTAAGCCAATTCGTTCAATGATTGTATATCAAGTCATGGGCATGATAACCATTCCACAACTGCACCACCAAGAATTCTTTCAAAGAGTTGCATAAAATAAGTGTCATTATGTGCAACCTCAAAACATGTTATGAAAATTCTCTAATATGATTGTGGTGCATGGGTCTCCCTTTTCCTTGTATTTGTCAATTTGGGCATTTTGAAGTTAAATGGAAGCATGTATACTGACTTATCAAATATTTAGGGATATGCGTCCTCTAGTGAACACATCTTATTTGTACTCACATTTTGCAGATTTGACAATTTTTTTAAGGTTCTACACCTGAAAAACTAATATCTTTGTGTGTGACGATGGAACTTGTGTGTCGACAGGTTGATTAGGGTCTGTAAAGGGATAGGTGTTCTGATAGAAGAGGGGTTGGTTATATGTGTATATGTATTGATGGTTGGGATACATGTTATACAATTAATTTAATGATGGTGAATGGACAAACACGTGTTGAGAATTTGTCAAAAGACTCTACGGGGTAAAATATGTGAATATCATATTTGGTTTTGAGAATGGGTTTGCCGACATTGGATTTGATTGTGACATGGTGTTGAAATTTTACACTAGGGTTTTTCTTTAACATTCCTTGAGATACAAAATTATGATAACTAGGGTTTTTATCTAACGACATTCCTTAAGAGGCAAAATTATAAGCACAAGTATTTTGATTTGGTTGCACATGTTGAGAAATGGTGTTAGCCTAGACATGGGAAGATCTCAATGTGTTTGTTTGAGTAGGTATTGTTGTTGATTTAGTCTCTATCATAGATTGTGGTATAACAATTGTGTTTGTCTAAAACATAGTTGGAGGCACATTTGGACCTTGATTGAGATTGTTCAACATGAGTGTGGTGTTAGTTTGTGTGGAAGGTGTCACGATAAAAAGA
Source organism: Thuja plicata (assembly GCA_018584345.1). Taxonomy (NCBI): domain Eukaryota; kingdom Viridiplantae; phylum Streptophyta; class Pinopsida; order Cupressales; family Cupressaceae; genus Thuja; species Thuja plicata. Next base: position 2,768,192 of record MU227548.1, read on the forward strand.
ATATTTGTATATTATAACCCATATAATGTAGTAGATGAAGTGACACATGTCATATTATGGGATTTATTATTCAAAGGCATGCTAGTTGGGTGGATGATATGTCCAAGTGTATCCCCTATTGGTTGTGTTGTAGTACTATTTCCATGTTCTATGATAGTAGGTGTGTCAAAATTTGGTGGTAACTTTGCCCCATTTTGGACAAGTGGGTGAAAATACCTATTAGGGTCTACATATAATAACACATTCATGACCCTGGGGGCCTTGGGATCTTGAGACACATTGTCTATTTACTCTTGGGTACAACCCCTTTGAATGTCCTCCATTGAAATCTCACTATTTTGAGGGGCCAAAGTAGCTGACCCTTTATAAGGTCGACATGAGCTCGGTTGAGTTTCAAAGTTCATCATGCTAGTGGGGTTGAAATTATGATTGAAACAACAGTCCATTTGTCCTTTTTATTTTTTATAATGAGTGAATCAAATATAGAAATGCAAAGATGAGACTAAACTATATATTTATGATTTTTTATTTTTGGAAATTGATGAAAGAAAATGCAACTATGATGAAAAAGGTTGAGACAAATTAACTATAATGACAACTAGGGATAAAATAGAATTTTTGTGATTTTTTATTTTGGGAATGATTGAAGAAAATGTAATCTAATGAAAAACATGTGAGACCAGTTGAATATAATGACAACTAGGAAAGAAACCTATTTTTTGTGATTTTTGAATTTGGGAATGATTGAAGATAATGCAAAGTGAGATGAAAAGATTGAGACAAATAGACTATAATGATGAATAGAAGTGATTTGAATATAATGATCACTATGGAATTATTTTTCTATAATAAAAAATAGGGAATGATAAATGTGTCATACATAAATTTCTTAAATATGAGAGTACAACCTTATGAATGCAAAGCTAAGTAATTGAAAAGGGGAACCTTAAACCTCAAAGGACAAGATGATGTGATGAAAATTGAAAAAGACTCATCCTTTTCTCTATTGGGATAGAGTTTTGACTTGATGATACAATTTATATGATGAGGTCAAGATATCCTAGAAATGACTAAAGAATGATCCAAGTGTTGGATCCACTAATCCTCAAATAGTATCATAAAGATCAATGTGCAAACACTAAAAATGATTGACAAATCAGGATAATTGATTGGAAATGGAAAGATTGAAACTTTGAGAATGATTGACAAATTTGGAATATTGATTGACAATGCAAATATTAGTACCCTAATGTAAGATGAAATACTAAAAATGATTAAAAAAATCAGACTACTAATTGAAAATTCAAAGATTCAAGCCCTAAATATGAAAATTGAAATTTGACCTAAATGCAAAATTTTGAAAGGTTGATTTGACCTAATGAAAACCTAAATGAAGATGTAGCTTTTTTATGCCAAGTATGATGATGTGTTTCAAACATTTTCAGAGTGATAAAATTTAGACGCAACTTTATGTTATGGTTTATATTCTACAAACCCTAAGTTATTTTCAAGAAATCATGGAGAAGATGTTTATGTATGTGGCGGTGATTACGATAATTGTGATGCGTAAAATGAAAAATGTGGCACTTAAACTAACAAATACATTGTTCCAGACTATCAACTTCATTAAATGTTTTAATGAATATATTTTCTAGACTAACAATTGTGCTTGCAAATTTAGCAATTGCATCACTGAGGTATATAATTGTGTAATTTTATTTATTTTTTACCTAGGGTTTGGTGAATTTGTTTGATTTGTAATTGCAAAAACAATGAAAATAGAGAAAACAATATGGTTGTAAATTTTTTAACAATAATTAGGGTATGGTCGAGGCTCCTCAAAGCCCAAATTTCCATGATTCTTTAACAACTCAAAAATAATTTCAAGAACTTTTTCATTTCCTAAGGTCAAGGCCCACTACAAAAATATCAATTCTACAACTTGGTGTGTCTTTTATCCTCAGACAACATACCTCTACATTTAAGAGAAGATGGGATATATTCAAATCTTTGTGAGAGGAGTAAATGTAAGGGGCCCAAGGGTTAGAGACATGACCTAATCACCCTCTCTCTATAAGTTGCAATTGACTTATACAACCCAAATATTTATGTCTCAAATCAAGGACACACATATGGTGAGTAACTTTGGGGAACAACAAGAATTCCTTGCATTGAAATTGACACAAAAACTCAATCAATAAAGGTAGCTTCTAAAAAACATGGTTTATAGTCACAACTCGAGGAACAAAGGCACATAAATATTAACTAGGAAAGATAATTAAAGCTACGACAACCCTTATTGGGCCTCAATTTTCAAAGGATATCGATATCATATTGCACCTATGTCTCATGCACCAAACAAGAAATTTTTTTCACTTACCACATGTTTATATAGCGAACTGAGGAAAAATACTTTGTTGGTTGTCCCCCATGGAGTGATTACTTCTCCTAAAGGGATAGACCCACTATGAAAAGAAAATAAGACAAGCAAAATTTCATTTACACTTAAGGTTCATAGAAGGTAGGGGATAGGATACTCTTGTACTATCTTGAGATCCTAGCTAAACATGATGTGCAAGTGCACAATGGGCTTACAAAAGAATGTTCTTTAATCCTTAATAATTGAATTTTTATTTAACCACAGAGCATATAGGGTTAGATATTTTTTCTTTTCAAATTCTACTAAGACTACACCACACGGCTAAAACAAAGTCAGTAGCTAAAAACCCTAACCTGGAAATAAAAAATTGCCAAAAAAATGAATTGAAATGATGAGATTTAAAATTTATACCCTCCAATATTACAGGTGATGACATTGCATAAAATAATGAATGTGATGTTGACTATGACATATGTGGCTCACAATGTTGTATTTGTAGCATTTGATCCTTCACATGTGTAGAAATAAAAATAATTACGTCAGATAAACCTGCACATGTGTATGAGATTTGGTAATTGCATAGCACAATCTAGCATATCTAGAAAATCAATTGGCAATTACGGCTCAAAAATCTATAGACACATCATTTTATCTTATAACTTGCAAAACCCTAAAAAATCTAAAAACATAACTAGTCAAGGTATGTTCAAGTTAGGTTTACAAATTGTAAGAATGGGAAAATAGGGCATATTCAAAACTTGCAATTAGATTAACAAAGGCAACCACAAAACCTTATCTCCCAAAGCAATAATATCCTTTTATATCAATGTAAGAATGAAAATAAAAAATTGAATGTAAACATATAATGAAATAAATAACAAAAGTTTCCATTGTTCTTCTCCTCTTGTGTTGTAAAGTCTACTCTCAAATTTGACACCAATCACTATGTGATGCATACAGATTTGAAGATTGTGGTTAATGATATTGAGGAAGTAGGGCTCCTCGTATAGGTTTGAGATCAAAAGGTACTAATTTACATTGGACAAATGAGATTGGACAAGACTGATTGATGTTGATGAAATAAGGTAAGACTGACTACTAAATTTAGAAGGACTAAGTGAACTGAAGAGATGACTAGACTAATTAGGAGATAATTGATTTCATGACTGAGGTAGACAAAATTAACTAATGATTTAGATTGATAGTAAGTGATGTAACCACCTGAATTTGGTCTGTTCTAACTATAGACCCTATTTTCCCTAAGTGTGATCATACCCTCGATTATGACCAAACGACCCTGTTACTGTTTGGCGTAATTCTTTAAATCAATTTAATATCC
>MU227548.1:2779603-2792454 GCA_018584345.1 Thuja plicata
CATGATCTCCTTACACACAATTCAAGATGCCGACACATCAACATTATTTGCAAGAAATACATTTTACAAAACAAATAATAAGAATAGGAATTATCCAAGGTTGAGACACCTTATTCCTAACATTATTGACCTAAACATTGAAGACATTAACTTAACGGACCGTGTCATGTCAGTTAATAGTTTTGATGCTAACACAATGCTGTCCTTCGTAGAACCTACCTCCCTAAAAATAATACTTCCAGACCTCATTGATTGGACTGAAACAGATACTACACCTATGCTCACATTTTCCAATGACTACTCCCTGGCTTGTTAACCTCACCCTTCTTCCACCAATGCAAGGAGCGAAAACATGTCATAGGAGGATATCAAGTTTCTTAGTCACAAATTGAAAAATAAAAAGAAAAAGCGGACTGATGGTGAAAACCACTCTGTGGCAGTATCAGATCCCAAAATAGTAAAGAAAAAAGATGTATCCAATGGTGAAAACCTCTTCAAGGGGCCAAAGGATGGGACCCTTGATATCCTCCTTGAACATTTTTAGGAAAGATCTTGAGTATTAATTGAACCAACACAACCGGTGAACTTGGGCACTCTTGAGGATCCTCAGATAGTTCATCTAGCACAATCCCTATTAGAAGAAGAAAAGGTACAATTCACAGAATTCCTGAAGGAGAAAAAAATCAAATTTGCCTGGTCGTACACGGATATGCTAGGATTGGATCCCAATCTCATTATGCATCACTTATCTATAACTCCTGGGATCAAGCCCATAAAATAGAAACTGAGAAAAATGCATCCTCATGTTGCATTACTGGTGAAGGCCGAATTAGAAAAGTTGTTAAAAGATGGATTCATTCGGGTCATTGCCTATGCATCTTGGATCTCCAATGTGGTCCCTATTTCTAAAACTGATAAATCTATTAGAATTTGCACAAACTTCAGAGTTCTTAACAAAGCATGTCCAAAGGATGATTTCCCTCTACCAAATATTGACATAATTATAGACCTTACAGCTGGCTACCAGATGTATTCCTTAATGGATGGATTCTCGGGTTATAATCAAATCAAGATTTCCCCTGAGGATCAAGAGAAAACCGCATTTACATGTGCATGGGGCACATTTTGCTGGAACATCATGCCATTTGGGCTAAAGAATGCCAGAGTGACATATCAAAGAGCTATGACAACCATATTCCATGACATGATGCACAAAAACATGGAAGACTATGTCGATGACACACTGGCTAAATCAAAAGAAAGGGGTACTCATATTTCAGATTTAGGAAAAATATTGGATCAAATGGAACAATTTCAACTCAGGCTCAATCCAAAGAAATGTGCTTTTGGGGTTCAATCAGGGAAGCTCCTAGGATTCATAGTATCAGCCAAGGGAATCGAGGTAGATCTGGCAAAAGTAAAAGCTATTCTAAAAATGACTCCTCCATGCAATATCACCTAAATGAGGACACTACAAGGAAGACTCCAGTCTATCAGGAGATTCATGTCCCAACTTGCAGATAAGGCACAACCCTTTACTAAGCTACTACATAAAGGGGTTACATTCAACTGGGATGAACACTGTGAAGCCAACTTCAGGGAATTAAAAGCATACCTAGCTACTCCACCAATTCTTATGGCACCTATTCATGGAAAAACTTTTCTCCTATATATTTCAGCTACAGCTACATCACTAGGAGTATTATTGGCACAAGAGGATGAAACAAAGAAAGAGCGAGCTATCTACTACATTAGTAGAACTCTAGTCACTTATGAGATCAATTATAGCCTTATTGAGAAAGCATGCTTAGCAGTTGTCTTCGCATCACAGAAATTAAGACACTACATGCTCTCGCACACAGTCAAGCTCATAGCTAAGATCCTCTGAAGTATCTCTTAAGCAGAACAACATTAACAGGCCGTTTGGCAAAATGGGTCCTCATTCTCAGTGAGTTTGACATTGAGTATGTTGAACGAAGGGCTATCAAAGGACAAGTACTTGCAGATCAACTAGCTGATTCACCACTCCAGGATGATACACCATTGCTAATTGAATTTCTTGATGAAACAATCATGCATCTCACTAAATATTCATGGAAGATGTACTTTGATGGGTGATTTACTCAACAAGGATTTGGAGCTGGGGTTCTCTTCATTACTCCACAAGAATATAAAATTCCCAAATCTTACAAATTAATGTTTCCATGCACCAACAATATCTCAAAATATGAAGCATTGGTCAATGGCCTCAAACTCACCATAGAATGGAAGATCATTGAGCTACACATATATGGTGACTCCCAACTAGTTATCAATCAAATCAATGGGGAATATCAAACGAGAGATGGAAATTTGATGCCCTACGAACAACTCGTAGATGATCTGAAGAAATACTTTGTCTTCGTCACCTTTCAGCAGATACCAAGATCAAATAATAAAGCTGCAGATGCTATGGCTACCTTGGCATCCATATTACAGTTAGAGGAACATCAATTCCGCTATGACTTCTTGGTGGAAGAGATATCCTATCCAGCCTTCGCCAATCCAAAATACCAGGTAATCTGTGCCTTAAATACTCCTGATCAATCCTGATATACCAGTATTATTGCCTATCTTTCAGACCAAACTATTCCCGCCAATCTATCTAGAAATGAGAAATGATCCCTGATTAGGACAGCATCGTGTTATGTCCTCATAACTAACAACCTATATCAACGTAGTCTCGACGATACACTTATTTGATGTTTAGAACTAGAAGAGTCCAATCTAGCTTTAAAAGACGTCCATGAAGGTGTATGTGGATCACACTCGAATGGGTTTTCATTAGCTAAGAAGCTACTCAGAATAGGCTATTATTGGCCTACAATGGAGAAAGATGCTATTCAATTTTCCAAAGCATGTCTTAAATGCCAAACACATGGAAACCTCATCCATGCTCCTGCCAGAGAACTGATACCTTTCATAACACATTGGCCATTTCAGCAATGGGCCTTTGACTTGGTTGGACAGATATATCCCAACTCTTCAAATGGACACAAATTCATCATTATGGCCACTGAGTATTTCACAAAGTGGGTCGAAGCTGTGCTGCTAATCAAAGCCACTAGAAAACAGGTGGCTATGTTCATTTTAAACCACATTATTTGTAGATATGGGATACCCTCTTCAATTGTGACAGACAATGGGGGCCAATTTAAAAACCAAGACATTGATGACCTCTGTGAAAAGTTTCACATTACTCAACATTTCTCTTCAGTCTATTATCCTCAAGGTAATGGATAGGCTGAGGCATCAAACAAAAACATTCTCAAAATCCTGCACAGAAATGTGAGTAAGTCTGACAGAGACTGGCATTTACAACTAAATCTGGCACTATGGGCCTATAGAACAAGCATCAGGACACCAACTGGAGCCACACCATTTGCTCTAGTCTATGGCACTGAGGCAGTACTACCTATTGAGGTTGAAATCCCATCTTTGTGAATCTCTCTACAAGGACTAGTTACTGATGAACAGTATCGCATTGATCGGATAAATTCTCTGGACCTACTGGATGAGCACAGACAATAGGCATTTGACCACCTCAAAGTGTACCAAGCGAGAATGTCCAAAGGTTACAACAAGAAGGTTAAACCACACAAGTTTGAAGTGGGGGACCTTGTCCTGAAAGAGAATCCTAAGAACCAGCCTAACATAGAGCAGAAAGGAAATTTTGAACCTAACTGGCTGGGGCCTTATGTTATCACAGCTACTTTTGGGACTGGAGCTTATCAGTTAGCTACACCTAAGGGAGATGTTCTTCCTGATCCTATCAACACTCTACATTTGAAGCGGTTCTACGCTAAATGTTCAGTTGGCAGAGCCTGTGCAGCAAAAAGTTCTTGCAAAACACCAAAAACATTCAGAAAATTGATCCTGAAGAAATCCAAAAATAGTGGAAAAATTCCTACAAAATAGGTATCATTGGTGAAAACCTGGTAAACAGGCGCCTTGATACTACAAAAATATTCAAAAAAGAAAAAATAGCAAAAAAAAAAATTGAAAAAGAGAAAAAGTGCCTTGATGAGCCCCTGTTAAAACAGGCATCTTGGTAGCAAAAAGAAAAGAAAAGAATTTTTCCAAGTGGTGAAAACCTGGCAATCAGGCGTCACTTGTGTTCTACGCTCCATCTATCAAAGCCCTACTGATACTAGGCCTCCATAATTTTGCCTGTGCTCATATGCTGACTTCATTTTCCTACATGACTATCTTATCCTCGCTTGGGATTTGTCTATCTTTACGTCTTAGGAATAGGTCATTCTGCACTAGGGGCATCTTTGTTGGCATAGTTAGTTGCGGGTTGCTAGGTTGCTCTAGGATGGTTTGTCTCACAAACACGATGTTTCTCAATACATGCAAAACAATGTCACTTACTCAAAACAAAGGTGTCTTTTGATGACATGGGACATGACATTTAAACACTCACATAACATTCCTACAAAGCCATATTGGATCACAAACATGAATGGATTATCCTATCAAGGCACAGACATGGAACATCATATTACTTGTATTACACTTTTCTGATTAATGAATCTTTACTGTGTTTGAAAAATGAATGAACAAGTACTACTTAAACACACAACTTGCTATTAGTTTGATTATGATTATTTAGTGTCTTGATGATGTTTTCAACTAGGGACATCTAAGTAATTATGAATTTTATTTGATTGATTCACAATTTATGATTTATTATGTCTTCTTAGTTACTCAATGACATTTGCGCAAAGACAAAGAGTCGCAAGGATTGGGGGCATAATGTTTTCTTAGATTTATGTGTATGGTGATTGTTTCAAATAAACCTATAAATTTCACCTAACTTGGATGTTTATGGTAAGAGCTACCACTATGGGTGGATAGCCGCATATATCTCAATCTTTGTTATGTGTAAACTATGGTGAGTTTGATGCAATCTCCTTGTCTGTTTTCTGATCCAGATTCTCACTAAGGTATACGAATCATAATGTACCCAAGGATATGAATTTTCAAGGTCATTACGGGTTCAATATCTTGCCTTAATCATAAACTGGTATATTAAAAGGAAGGTGACTATTTTGATGTCCTGGCTTCTATAGCTTGGTACCTAAGTCTATTTCTGACATTCCAATAAAACATAGTATTCATATTATCATAATATCAGTGGGTATTAGTGATGATTGTACTATTCGATGGTATCCATCTCAAAATCGCTCAATGATGATAAAAATGTTGCAATATTTTCTAAATCAGTGACAAGTCCTAAGAGTCTTCATATAGCTGCATTTAGAGATTGCCAGATGCATTTTGTCCAACAGTAACAACAGCATAAGGAATTTTGAGCTCAAAAATGCTTTGTATCTTCTTCCAAAAATCCAAGTTTATTACTAATACCCATGCTTCCCGAAATATTTGGTCTATCAGGAACAAATTCAAACTCATATTTTCACGTAATTCAACTTAATAAATGTGTGTTTATTTTAAACACACCTTCTTCTACTCTGCTCTTTCTGGCCTTATCGCTTCCTGTAAGTGTTCTGTACTCTATAACTGAGGGATTTTATTCTTTTCCTTCAATTTTGTTCCCGAGGGGGCATGATCACACTATCATCAAACAAATTTTTACTATCATCAATCAAATTTTTGCTCAAAACTGCATTAACAATGACTTCGTTATCAAACAAATTAGGGGCATGACAGTTTCTTGACTAAAGTCAGAACTGTTGGATAGAAAGCTTTGGTTCTCATAAGCTGGATATCTTATGTTTCCTCATTTTGGAAGATTTTTTTTAAAAAATCTGCTGGCGGCTTCGTACTGGCTTTCGGATGACAACCAAGTTCAGAATCAGTATTATCAATTTTCAAACAACAACCAAGTTCAGAATTGGTATTTTTAAAATCTTTTGTTGATCTTTGGACGACAACCAAGTTCAAAATCAATTCTATCAGTTTTGTTTAAACAAAGTATGGGACTGATCTCATCAACATTTTGTTCGACAACCAAGAACGAGATTCTCAATCTTTTTGAAGTCAAAATTAAAAAATTTCTTTGAATCAATGCGCTGCTCGCACATCAATTCAAAAAGGGGCAAATGTAACCACCTGAATTTGGTCTGTTCTAACTATAGACCCTATTTTCCCTAAGTGTGATCATACCCTTGATTATGACCAAACAACCCTGTTACTGTTTGGAGTAATTCTTTAAATCAATTTAATATCCTAGGTAATTTTTATCACTGATTTATATTAACTATTATAGCCATGTAATTCAAATCAATTTTGACCAATTAAATCAAACTAAAATCAAATATGGCTATAGTATTTAATTATAAAGGAATTAAATAAATCCCTAAATCAAATACCCACTTGCAAATAACCCATTCCCCTAGCCTATTTAATTTAATTAAAATGGTTATAGTCCCCTAATTATTAAAAAGCAATTAATTTGTTTAAATAATTAAATTCCTATATTTCTAAATGAATTAAATAAGTTTATTTCATTTATTAATATTCCCTTAAACCCCAACCTAACCTATCTCAACCACTTCTACCCTGGGTTCTAACCCTTCTCAACCCATTCACCCATGCTAATCTAATCCTAATCCTAAATTCTACTCTAACCCACCTCCTAATGTTGTCACATTCCATTAAGGAATACTTAACAACTCAAACCACTTGAGAAAGTCCACTTTCTCAAGCTGGACTTTCTTAAAGTCTATTTTCTCAAGCCACTCTCTTACATCCTCTCTTACCTTTTTAAGGCCTTCATTAATGCCTTCATTAATATGAAGACCTTAAGCCTATGTCTCTCCCATGCCTGATTAATGCCTTGGGCATTAATGACTCTTACATATTCATTTATGAGTCTCCAAATTCATAAATGAACCTTGTCCCCCCTCTCTCTCTCCCATTCTTCTATAAATAGAAGCCTGTTTTGAGAGCAAATAAGCCTTCACCTTAGATCAAAAATACATTGTTATGCTGTTAGATTCATCCTAGATTCATATTTCATCTATTATATCATGCTAGTTCATTGTTTCTATTTCATCTTTTAAAACTAGATTGCATGCTTTTTCATATTTTTAGCTTAAACTTGAATCAAATCCTTCATGCTAGAATAGTATTGGTCACTGATTTGTAGCATATTCTGAGGGCTAAATATGCAACTAATTACACTTTTTCTAGTTAGAAGGCAATAGGCCGATATTAGTAGTTTTTAACGTTTTGACTAACCATTTGAACTAATGCAATGACCTATTGAGTGTTTGTGTTGTTTTCAACAGGTACCCATTTACATACACACAAGTGATAATTAGGGAGGTGGGAGTAGAAGATTTAATTAACATTAAATAATTATTTAATCGTGTATAAGAAGATAAATAAATAAAAATAAATATTTTATTTATTTTAGAAAAGTTATCTTTTTCAAAAATGATGAATAATCAAATAATTTATTTAATTATAAAAGTAGTTAAATAACTAATAATTTATTTAATTATGAAAGAAGTAGTTAATTAATTAAAATAATTGTTTAATTATAGATGACAAGACCAAGGAATGTATTTTATTTTAATTAAATAATAAAGATTATTTAACTGAGAAATAAAAAGGAAATGAATTAAATAAATCAATTATTAACTCATGTGCATGAAAATAATAAATAAAACAATGATTTTACTTGTTTTCTAAGGCTATTTAAAAAAATAATAATAATTAAAAGAATGCATTTAATTAAATAATAAAAAGTATTACATTAAAGTGGAGGAAATCGATTAATTAAATAATTAATATTAAAATAAAAATAGATAATTAAATAAATAATATTAGATGAAAATTAGATAATTAGATAAAATCTATATTTTTTAAATAATTAAAATTATGTAATTAATTAAAAATAATATTAGTAAAAATATTATCTGCAGACAACAAAACAATTTAAAATGTGTACACAAATATTATACACAATAATAGATATAATTGAATTTGTACTTTCTATAATATTTTTTATTAAAATATACTATAATAATAATACAACTTATAATATGAAAGATCTAGAATCAAAATGGCTTTGTGTGTGAATATGCAAAAATGAATTACCCTAGCAAGAAGGGCAAACAATATTGCAGCTTAAATACTATTATGTAGAGGATTCTTCCAAGAACTGTAAATAGATTTTCAATGCTCATGACCGAGCCTCCCTTCGTCCATATGATCAATAGAATCTTGGAGAATAGAATTAATTCTTTTCTAAACACTAGCAAACATAGGATTGATCGGAGGGGGGGAATTATTCGGGCAAGGGAAATAAATATTTTATTGGATCTTGCATCACACTACAAAGAATCTTCTGCAATTTCAAATCAGATTAGGGTTTTGAGTGACCCTCCGCTTGAGGCTCAGGATGCTTCGAGTTATCTATAAAATAGGTGGAATGGCATCTCCAGGAATGATGTTGGAGATCATGGGCATAAGTGGTGGAAAAAAAACCCTAAATCAAATCTTCAGAAAGGAAATTATGTTGTATCATTGGGCAATAATAATAATTGGTAGACTGTTAGAAGCAAAAAGGAGTGAAGGGCCCTGAAAGCTAATGGATGGGCAACATTAGGCAATAATAATGGGGAAAAAATTAGGTATGGTTGATTCCCATCACGTTAATACCCTGAGCTTTTGCTTAGGTGCAAATTGAATAAAATTAGGGCAATACTCTTCCATTTTTTAACAACCAAGGCATTTGGGATTTAATCATACTACTCCTTCAAGCTTTCAAATACCCCATATTCCTCTACCAAAAAATGGTAATGGCCCGATGTGGATAAATGTCTCATTTCAAATACCTCATGGCCAAAGGAAGCCCTTGCAGAACATAGAAATATAAATATGAAAATTGGAAAAGGGTAGATCAAACCCTCTATTTCCCCAAATCACAAAACAATGTTGACCACAGAGGAAACTAGGCCTAAACTTCAACTGGAAGAGAGGCCACGACAGGAATTCCCTCAACCCCTAGATAAGGAGGGAAAATTCATTAAGGCAATGATTAAAAACAAATATATAGATGGCTTGGGAATTACTGCAAATTTCATGGTATTTTTGCTTGGTGGTTTGTATTTGGGCATCCTATGGAAGACATTATTGAGTGGCTAGAGGAAATTCATGAGGGACAAACTGTCCTATCAAAATATTTCTTAGTCATTGACTGTATTAATGTATCACTAAAAAAGAGTTTTTTATCTAGGAAAATGTGTGTTATGCAGGATTTAGTTTCAAATTTTTTATTGGTACCCCAATTTTGATCCTACCAAGCTTCAATATTTTAAGGTCACTAAATGGATTAGCTTACCTAATATCCCAATAGAGTTTATTCACTGTGAGATTCTAAAAGAAATTGGAAATGGATTTGGTGACTTTGTAGGATTTGAAGAAAAACTTCTATCCTATTCTAATATTAAAATATTAGTAAATATGGAGACTAATGAGAAATGTATTGATCCAATAGAGATAAGCATACAACATTCTAGATATACCATCAGGACAAAATTTTATCAAGTTCCTACCCACAATAAGGTAATTAATAAAATTACTAATGAGACTTATCATAAAAACAACAATACGGGTGAAAACAATAACCAACATAAAGGAAGAAAGACTAGAAGGTTATTAGTCTTGATGATAGAGAGAAAGTAAATATACAATTTATGGAATGTATTGGAGGTTTTATGGTGGAATAAAACAATTATAATCTATATAGTCAATAGGATATCATATCACCTTAGCAGGATATTAACATGGAATTAGTCATGGTTGATGTGAAGTATGAGAAGAATACTAAGGATATAAGGGCCAAAAAATATCAGAAGTTGTTGATTAAGGTTTCAAAAAGGAAAAAACATGATAGATAGGGTTTTACTAATGAATGAGAGTATAATAATCCAAAACATGATACAAAGGAAGTTGTAGTGCTTGAGACTGAGGAAACTCTCGCAACAACAATAAAAGTTGAGGAGGGTGAAATAGTAGAAGCTAGGACAATGGAGGACCCAATAATGGAAACCATAGGGGAAGAAAAGGTTGGGGAATATTTGGATATAATGGGGAAGCATGGAGTTATCAAGGTAAATATAGATACTCCCCTAGTAGTAGATAACATTGGTAGCGAAGGAAACAATGTAGATATCAAGATGGCAGGTGTTAGAGAGGAAGAGGTGGAATTGGGAATGGAATGTTTATGAAATGAGGTAATAAACAACCTTATGGAAGGGATAATTAGCAATTTCATTAATGAAGGTGAGTTTTCCATGGAGAAGCAAGAGATTATTACAATGACCTTGGATTTTGAAGAGGAGGAGGAGGGTAAACATGAGGAAATGATGAAAGAAATCATAGAACTAGAAAGGGGAGAAGAAGATGAGGGGGAAATTGTGAGACCTCACCCCGAACCCCATCATAGCTTTCCATATTTCTACTTATGTTAGACCTAGCACATGATACATTTCATTTTGATGCACTATGGGCTTTATGGATTTTATGCTTTATATCATGGATTGATCATTTTGGATGTTGGATACTAGATACTTTATGATGCACCTGATGGACCATATTATGTTTCTATTTTGGACCTTTTATTTTGAGACATTTGATTTGGAAAAAACATTATGATTATGTGATGGATTATTGATGATATGAGGAATATTAGAAAATTGACATTTAATTGAATTATCATGTAAAGTGGATCTTACTTTATGTTATATGCTTTAACAAAATTATTATTGCTTATGACCTTAGGTAATAAAATTAATATGAAGATGTTTCCTTAAGGTTTTGAATATTTTTTATTTTCTTTACGAATTATATTTTATCTCCTCGGGCTACTGATATTTGGATTTAGTGTGCAGGTATGAGACCATGGTATTAAAATCTGGGGAACCAAACATAGGTATATGTGAACTCAGTTTAAGCCAAGGTTGTGTCTAATGAGAGACAAGACCTCGTTGTATCTTGATTTAATTTGTAAACATAAATGGTTGATTGTTAGAATTTAGTTCTTAAATGTTATTTTCATATTTATTTTCTTTGTGGTTATTCCCAAGTGGATATGACATGTGTCTAGTGATGCCTAAATGTTTGTGTGTGTCACTTGATACTTGTGAATGTACTTAAGACCATGACATGTCCACAAGGTGATTGGGTGTCCATATACCTAGGATAGTACCAAGTAGATCCCCATGTATTTTTCCTTGATTAGAGAGCTGGAGGTGAGGTCACTTCAATGTAATTTCGTGAGTATGATTTTAGTGGACTTTTGGGGGTTTAAGAAAGTGCATAGGGGTGTGTTAGGGTCATTTTTAGGTATCCCACTTGTTATACCTATGGATAAGGGTCATTTTAACCCTAGGATAACCTTTGGTTGACCAAGAGACCCTTCCAAAAGTCGGTTTCCCAAGTTTGACGAAAATCAACTTTTGGGAGGCTTGATCTTGGATAGACCACTCTTCCATTTTGATGCAAAGATGTTACTCACCTTTTTGATTTTTCCCTTTTTGGATCCATTTTTGGAAAGTTGTAAGAGAGACCAATTGGACACTTTCCTTTTCCCCATGATTTTCTAGTGGCCTTTTTAGTGGGGACTCTCCATGTTGGAGAGTTTGAACACCCACTCTCTAACTTAGAGACATGGCTAGAATAGGAGAAGTTGGAAAAAATAGGACTTAGGCTATAAGGGAGCCCTTCAACAACTTTGATTGCCTTAATCTTGGAACTAGGTTGGTGGACATCTTGTATTTTTCTACTTGTTGCATTTGTGTTGTAATGAAATGAAGGAATTTATGTTAATATGCTTGAAGAAAGTATGGATGTCTTTGTATGTTATGTTGTTATGTGAATCATGTTCTTGTTGTTGTTTTCTTCCTTTGTTGGTGTTTTTTTAATGGGAGTTTTTATCAAGGTCCACTCACCCTTGGGAGGAAAGAGTAGCCTTGGGGGTGGAGGAGTTTGAAAGCCCTTGGTGTAGAGTCTCTCCTCAAGGTGGAGAGAGAAAAATATTTTTTGTAAGCCATGTGATATCTTAGTTTTAGCTTTTGGGATTGGCCTTCTCCCTTGGGTACTTGGTCCACTTCACCCCATTTAGGGTCATAAGAGACCCATTGTAAAGCCTTGGTTGGGAGTCATTGTGAGATCTTATTTGTTTGCATTTTGAAATTTCTATGCTTGTATCCCACCTTTTTTTGGTTCCCCAAGTTCGGGGGTGGACTCTTAAGAGGCCTAGGTTGGGTGGTGAGCATCCCTTGGTCTCCTTGTTTTTCTCTTAATGCAAATTTTTCTCATTGGATGGAGCTACTATGGTACCCTAGAGTGGACATGGAAGACTAGAGGAATATATTCATTATTGAAGCCATTGTAAAAGCCTATGGGCTATGTATTTTATAAACTTGGGTCCTATGTGTAAATGTTCCCTTTCTTGTATGGAAGTTGGTGTATTTGAGTAAGTTTTAGCAAATGTATTTATGAGTCAAATGAATAAAAAGAGATGTATTGTTGTTGTGAATGTTCTATAAAGGGCTTGTTATTCTTTTTACCTTGTTGAAAATATTTATGTTTATAAACAAAAAGAAAGAAATGCATTTAATTAGATATACATATTGTTTTTAAATTCTAAAAGGTAGATTTTATAACAACTTGTATGGAAAAAAATGCATAGGAAAAGAAATCAACTTTTTGGGGTTAATATGGCATTTCTAAGTTATGTTGCTTATTGAAAATATATAACCTCTCCCATATTGTCATCTATGCAAACTAGTAAATTACATATATATATATATATATATATATATATATAT
>MU227548.1:2799760-2819567 GCA_018584345.1 Thuja plicata
CCCTCGTGGCGCCAGGCCTTCCCCACAGCTGCATACTATGGTGGAAAGGGTGGTTGCGGCTGCCACATTGCCACCCCACCCACGTGAAACACACAGATTCAAACAAAAACAAAATACAACAGTTGCAAAATAAGAAAGACCAGCCACGTGAAGGGGTTTAGATGCCCAAAGAAATTTAAAGATATATATTTGTATATAAATGTATATACATTTATGTATAAATATATATAAATCTTCATCTTGCCACTCCACCATGTATGCTTTCAGACCTGCAACAACCAAAAACAAAAAAAGATTAGGGTTGGAAGAGGATAGAAGAGAGTTTTTCTTTTGAGGAGAGATGAAAAATATGTATTTTCACTTCTTCATGCTTTGCTCCTAACCCTAATTTTGAATTAGGGTTAGGGCTTGCATAGTTGAGAGGGAAAAAAAAGATCTTTAGCTTTATTATAAGAGAAAGTGTTTTAGTGGGAGACTTCTCTTTTAAAAATTTTGTTTCTAATTGGGTATTTTTCTTATGCACTTGTAATATTCTCTTCTAGAATTTTTTAATGAGTTTACTTTAAAAAATTAGTGATGGGAGTAGTATTTAAATGTAATAATATGTGTAATAACGTTAAGATAATTAAATTAATAGATTTTTCATTTTATATACTTTTTTTTACAACCATATTATCTATTTAACTATAACAAAAAAATTAAATCTTGGGGTAATATATAATAAACTAAGTTAATTATAATTGGAAATTCGAAAGTGGTAATGATGTTGTCTTTTTAATTAATCGACTTAGAATGTTATTGTTTTCAAATATTTAGTATCTTTATTAAAGAGGTTTTATAAGTTAATCCCACTATTGAAATCAAACCTTAAAGGAGGTGATATCGTGTTCGAAAACAATAGTGCATTTTCATTGTTAGTTATCTTGTAAGTTAAATTTAATAAAAAAAAAAAAGGTAACCCCATCTTACATTGGACTTTATTTTTGAATTATAAATAGCTTCAGAACCCAAGTCTTAAAAATAGTTAATTTAATATAAAAGTGAAATTAATTAAGCCATCAATTAAATAGTCTAAAGAAATTAAATTCTAATCCAATAAGGTTATTTTTATGGGAGAAATATATGTGGCCAGTATATTGTCCATCGTAAAAATAGCATTATTGTAATTCTTGGGTGAACTTGACATCATTAATATTTTTGGAATTAATACATATTTAAACCTTAGTAAATCTAATAAAGGGTTAGGTTTAAAATTTCTTTGGAAACATTATAGGCCATATATGGAATAGCGGTTACTAACCAACCTAAGAACTTATTCAGCCTAGACTCATATTAAATGTTTTAGGATCGAGGGATGTTGTCTTAAGGAGACGATTCAACTTGACCCTGCGAAAGTTATCAATGCAATGCAACCTAGGGATCTTTTAGATTGTTGCAATATTAACCTTTCTTACTTAGTAAACCCTAACTATAATCCTTAAAGTCTCTTATACCTTTATAAAAAAAGTTGTTGCATTTTTTGGCACAAAAATTTTGGGCATGACGCTTGGTATCAGAGCCAGGTTTCAACATTGGAACCTTAAAACCCACTACGTATCATAGAATTTGAACACATTGTTTCAAATTTATCAAACAATTCAAACTTAGGAAAGACAAATGAAACAACTTAAAAACATTCTTTTTAAACTACATCAATATCTTTCAACTTATACCCTTCTCGTGTATGTGTAGGATGCCTCCAATGACGTGGAAAGCCCATGCTTGTGGACAAGGCCGTAAACATGCCCCTCTAGTATGAGTTCAGATAGACCAGGATGTAGGGGTGTTGGAGAGGAGCAGGAACCTCCTCCCGAACAACCCCCCAACCACAACCAAGATATACTTAATGCTCTTCAGAATTTGGTTGGGATCATTTTGGATAGGATACTAGAGGGAAATCAGCAGGCAGGGCCTAGGGGTGTAGCGCGTGAGCGTAGTTGGAGTCCCCCACCTAGGATTGTGGAGGAGTAGGCTGACCATGAGGGTGATTCAATACACATGCCACCTCTAGAGGTAGTGGTTACAGCCTATGAGAGGGTACCCCGTGACATAGGGGACCACATCAAGGAACTAATACGCCTTAACCCACCCCCCTTTTCAAGAGCCACTGGTGGGAGTGAGGCTGAGGATTTTCTTTTGAGCCTTGAGAGGTGTTTTGGATTGTGCCCTTATGGGAGAAATGCGAGGGCATGCTTTTCTATCCACTTGTTGAGAGGATCAACAGCTATTTGGTGGAGGAAAAAGGAGTTAAAAAGTAATCTACTATTGACACCCTCACTTGGAGCACCTTCTTAGAGATATTCTGAGACTGTTACCTATCTGATCACTATAGACAGTGATAGATAGATGAGTTTCATGATCTTTAGCAGAGAGGACTCACTGTCATACAGTATGAGTGTAAGTTCCTGGAACTTCTACCCTATGTAGATTACATGAGGGATGAGAAGATCAAGGTCAACCACTTTGTAAGGGGTTTGAATGCATCCATATCTGGTTCAATATGAGTGGAAGCACTAGGGAACCTTTGAGAGGCCGTAGAAAAGGCCTTGATTGCCAAGGAGATTCAGGGTAGGGGACAGGATGCACGAGATCGGTCTCAGAACCAAAATTCCATACCATAGAGTTCAAGGTATTAGAAATCACATTGGAAGGGTAACAATAATAACAAAAATTCTTCAGAGTCTTATAAACCCCCTCCACCTCAACAGAAATCACATCAAGGATAGAGACATAGGGATCCTCAAGGGAAATAGGGCTCCAAGCCCAAAAAGTGGCAGGCATAGGCTCCTAGTAGGGACCAGAGGTCACAGGCATGATCTACACCCCCAGCTAGGACTCATCAGTCCTCCAGGGGTGGTTTTAGTTATTCTAGCAGGACAGGGGGCTCACAGTTCTCTAGACCCTAGGGTACCTAGTTTCAGACTCGAGGACCATGTTACTCTTGTGGTTTCATGGGGAACTTGGCTAGGGACTTCCCTCAAGGGGGTGGTCAGCACACTGCAGCATCAAAGCCCACTATTGGAGATATGGATAGATCCAATAGATTTTTTGCAATGGTTGAAAACTGCCAAGAAGAACACAGGCTATTGTGATTGACGCTTCAGGTATGATTGGACGTAACAAAGTTACTATTTTATTTGATTCAAGTGCTAAAAATTCTTTTGTTTCTCCATTGGTCATGGAGCATTGTGGGCTAGTGGAAGCTAGACAAGAAGTTAGTTATGAGGTAGAGTTAGCCTCAGGTTCTAGAGTACCCGTCACCTCCTTAGTTAAGGATTTCCATATTCAGATTGGTATCATGACTACCATAGCAGACCTACGTATCACACCTCTTGGATCCTATGGGGTAGTACTTGGCATGGATTGGCTTTATGCCCATAGGGCCAAGCTAGATTCTCGGAAAAAGAAGGTAGAATGTTTGGCTGATGACAGAAATGCTATAGTTATTCTAGGGATTCAGAGGGTGGTATCCATTTGTATGATCTCCGCTATGCAGCTTAAGCGGTGCATGAAAAAGGGGTGTTAGTTATTCTCCATCACTATTAGTGATAGGGAAGAAGAAGAGGATAAGGAAACCTCCCTTGATGATCATCCTATGCTACAGGAGTTCACAAATGTGTTTCCTTTAGAACTACCCTGTATGCCTCCCCATAGAGCAATTGATTTCCACATAGACCTTGTTCCAGGAGCCGCACCAATATCTAGAGAACCATACATGATGTCCCCTAATGAGCTTAATGAGCTCAAGGTTCAGCTAGAGGAGCTCTTCGAGAAGGGGAACATATGGCCTAGTGTCTCTCCTTAGGGTGCACTAGCTATCTTTGTCAAAAAGAAGGATGGATCACTTAGGTTGTGTATGGACTACAGATAGTTGAACAAATTGACCATTAACAACTGGTACCCACTACCTAGAATTGATGACTTGTTTGATTAGTTTCAGGGTACCTGTGTGTTCTCCAAGATAGATCTTAAATTAGGGTACCATCAGTTGAGAATCATGGAAATTGATATCCACAAGATAGCTCTCTAGACTAGATACAAACACCATGAGTTCATAGTTGTACCATTTGGACTTACAAATTTCCTATCTATATTCATGAGCCTCATGAATGGGGTATTCTGCACTTTCCTTGACACATTTGTGGTTGTGTTCCTTGATGACATATTGATATATTATCGCAATGAGGAGGAACATGAGGAGCACTTGAGGTAGGTATTATAGTGTTTGAGGGATAATCAGTTGTATGGAAGCTTGTAAAAATGTACCTTTTTAGATCAGAGGTCATATATTTAGGTCATGTTATATCAGGTGATGGGATCTCAGTAGACCCATCAAAAATTGATGCCATTATGAATTGGCCAGCACCTACTACTATGACTGAGGTTAGGAGTTTCATGGGTCTCGCAAGTTATTATAGACAATTTGTTGAGTGGTTCTCTAGAGTGGCTCATCCTATCACATCCCTTCACCGAAAGTGAAAGAAATTTGAATGGACAGAGAAGTGTGAGAGGGCCTTCTAGGAACTCAAGAAAGCACTTACCAGTGCACCTATTTTAGCAGTGCCAAAGCCATCAGTAGATTTTGTGGTTTGCATGGATGCCTCCTTAGATGGTTTGGGGGTAGTACTTATGTGGGGTGGGAGAGCTATAGCATATGAGTCTAGGATACTTAAGACTCACGAGCTTAATTACCCTACCCATGACCTTGAGCTTGCAGAAGTGGTGCATGTCTTAGTAAGGTGGTGACACTTCCTCTTAGGACATCGATTTGAGCTTCATTCAAACCATCAGAGTTTGCAGTATATATTCACTCAGCCAAACCTTAATGCTAGGCAGTGTAGGTGGATGGATTTCTTATGTGAGTATGACTTTGATGTCCATTATATCAAGGGGAAAGAGAATGTAGTTGTAGATGCTTTAAGTAGGAGGAGACACAAGTTATCATCCATGATCACTGGCATAGATTTGAGAGATTGTATATTGCATCATTTGCAGGAGGATGAGTTGTATGTAGAGGTTTATTAGTTGATCCTATCTTAGAGACCCCTTAAGGGGAGATTCTTAGAGTATTCCTTAGATTTTGATGGACTATTATGTCACAAAGGACACATCTATGTACCTTCTTCAGGAGATTTGTGCAATACCATTATGTTAGAGGATCATAGAGCCCCTTATGTAGTGCATCCTGGAGTTAAGAAGATGCATGCTGATTTGAGGCAACTCTATCATTGGCCAGGCATGAGGAAACACATTGTAGAGTTAATATCCTGATGCCTTGAATGCTAGAGGGTTAAGGCAGATCATGGTCATCCTGGAGGGCTCCTTCAGCCTCACAAGGTACCTATGTGGAAGTGGGATGTAATACCCTTGTATTTCATTGTCGGTTTCCCTATGTCATCTCGTTGCCATGATGCCATCTTGGTAACAATTGACCAATTTTTCCCACTTCTCACCTGTCTGTACCACTTTTATAGCTCTAGCAGTGGCACAGGTTTTCTTGAGAGACATTGTCAGAATACATGGCATTCCTCATAAGATCATCTCTGATAGGGATTCTCTCTTCACATCATCATTTTGGAGAGAATTACAGATAGCCTTAGGCACCAGGTTCAATTTTAGCATAGCTTATCACCCAGAGATAGATGGTCAAACAAAGAGATTTAATCATGTGCTCGAGGATATGCTATGTATGTATGTTATGGACCATCAAGTTAGGTGGGAGGAGTACCTACATTTAGTATATTTTTCCTATAATAATGGGCATCACTCATCCTTGGGAATGCCACCATATCAGGCCTTGTAAGGTAGACCTTGCAGAACACCTTTGAGTTGGGATAGGATTGAGCATAGGGTAACATTGGACCATAGTTAGTTCTAGAGATGGAGTAGTAGGTAGCCTTGATTAGGCAGTGTCTTCTAGAGGTGAAAGATCAATAGAAGAAGTATGCCAATGCGAAGAGGATAGATTGGGTCTACATGGTTGGAGATAGGGTTTTCTTGAGAGTGTGGCCACATAAGAGTCCAATCCATTTTAGAAAGGGCTCTAAGCTTGCACCTTGATTTGTGGGACCATTTGAGATATTGGAGAGGATAGGACCAGTCACCTACCATCTAGCCTTTCCACCTAGCCTGTCACACATCCATGATGTGTTTCATGTTTCTATTTTTAGAAAATATATTTATGACGTGTCTCACGTGATAGATTGGGATACCTTACAGGTGGAGTCGGATAGGCAGCTAGCATTGGAGCCTATTCACATTTTAGCATGATGAATGTTGGGCCTTCAAGACTAAGAGTTGGACCAGGTTAAAGTTCAGTGAGATTTCTATGATGAGGTTATAGCTTCATGGGAGGACATAGAGCAGATGAGAGCATAGTATCCCCATCTTTTTTTTGAACTCCAGGAGGAAGTTCAAGCCTAGGGGGGAGGATGTGAGGCCTCACCCCGAACCCCATCATAGCTTTCCATATTTATACTTATGTTAGACCTAGCACATGATACATTTCATTTTGATGCAATATGGACTTTATGGATTTTATGCTTTATATCATGGATTGATCATTTTGGATGTTGGATACTAGATACTTATGATGCACCTGATGGACTATATTATGTTTCTACTTTGGACCTTTTATTTCGAGACATTTGATTGTAAAAAACATTATGATTATGTGATGGATTATTGATGATATGAGGATTATTAGAAAATTGACATTTAATTGAATTATCATGCAAAGTGGATCTTACTTTATGTTATATTCTTAAATGAAATTATTATTGCTTATGACCTTAGGTAATAAACTTAATATGAAGATGTTTCCTTAAGGTTTTGAATATTGTTTATTTTCTTTATGAAGTATATTTTATCTCCTTGGGCTACTGATATTTGGATTTAGTGTGCAAGTATGAGACCATGGTATTAAAATCTGAGGAACCAAACATATGTATATGTGAACTCAGTTTAAGCCAAGGTTGTGTCTAATGAGAGACAAGACCTTGTTGTATCGTGATTTAATTTGTAAATGTAATGGTGCAGGAGCACACCTAGGATAACCTCCATGTTTTAGTCATTTTTGGTTTGTACTTGACATTGGCCAAGTCAAGATAGTTAGTTTTGTTTTTAGACCTTAGAAGGTCATTGCAATGTGGGCTAGGTGAGTTAGTCATTAGGACTAAGGTCACCAAATTAGCCATTGTTAGTAGTTTTTAAAATTCTTAGTGTTAGGAGTTAGAGTTAGAGTCTTCAATGTGTCTTAAACACATCAATGATGTAATAAAGATGCCATAAGGTCATGAATGATCTTGGATCCTTGAAATGAAGAGGTTAGAGGTCCTAAAACTTAGGGAGGAGGAATAATGGCAAAGATGCCAAAAGTTGCTAAAAAAATTGCTATGACAACATTTGCAATTATTGCAAATGTTGCATGCAACCTAGTTATCTTTGGATCCCCTTATGAATAGGAAGTGGGATATCGACTAATAGTTCCTAGAATCATGGAGATGGCATATAATGTTACCCAACGCTCAAAACTCAAAGTTAGTCATCTATTGTAACAAGTTTTGATTATTCAATATAACTCTACAACTCTCTATTCAGGAAATCCAAGCTTTTCAGTTAGAAAGTGATATCTAATGGATTGAATGCCTTAGTTTAGCTATTTATTTGTGTTCATAGGATAGTTTGAAGTGTTTTTCATTCGGTAATAAAGTTGATTAGAGTTATTCTAAGTTCTTAAATAAATTATCTTCAGTTTTGTGAATTCAATGGTCCTGTCCTGACCAGTTAGTTGATTCATGGCTCCCCCAAAATCTACCCATGGGATCTTCTTAAGGATAGATGGAAATGTTAGGGGAGTCAATGGTCTATATATATATGTAGAGTTAGGATTCATGAAAGGTCGAGTTGCTATTTTTAGTGCCAAGCCCTAGGCGAGCATACACTGTCCGATTAGAGGTTTGGTGATGAAATAATGAGTATATATTGAAGGGTGGAGAAGTATTGTACATACCAAGTATAGTTCCAGATAGGGTATGGTCATATCTTGACATACTATGATCGTTGAGTTCAAAACAATCCCTGTGACCAATTTTTGAGCAAGTTTTAGGCTGTGTTGCATACAGTCCTAGAAATTAGGCCTATTAGCCCTATTGGTCCTAGATAGTAGGAACCCTATGTACGAATGACCTAGATAATTAAAACTTACAAAATATTTTGAGTATTGATAAAGGGTATCTGAATGTGGGTTTGGATTTACAAATTCTTTGGGAAAGTTTTGAAAGAATTGGGAAAAAGTCACTGTAAAAGGCTACAAGGGAATAAGCCCAATTAGGCCTCTTAGAGACTAGAGTTTGAACTTGACTAGAAAGGGTTAAGGAATCCATAAAAATAGAGTCAAATGGGAAAATATGCATGGATTAAAACATGCTTAGCACCCCTGTAATGAATCATGAATGCTAGAGTGGATTTGGCACTTAGATCCTTCTAAGTGTAGTGGGAGAAGTGAAGAATTGAACTAACTAAAAGGTGTTAGTCTTTCAAAGGTGAAGCACAAAGAGTGAAACTCTTAGAGAAGAGTTGGAATTGGACTTATTTAATCATCTAAGCCAATCAAGACCTAGAGGAGATTAGGTTCCTAGAAGAGACAAGATAGGTCTCTTGGATGCAGTGCTAGCAAGCCTTGGAACACTCACACCATATTGGTATTAGAGCTTGATTAAAGACCAGGCTTGTGGTGGATGTTTCAGCCTACTGAATCAGTTGGAGAGAATACAACATTGGGATTAGTAGAAGAAAAAACTATGGTGACTAATGCTGAGTTAGCAAAAAAGGTGGATGAGAAAGAAGAAGACAACAAGTTAAGAGAAAGGTTGTCTCAAATGGAGCAACTCTTGGGAGAAGTCTAAGACAAAGCTGATAAGATGAAAGATAAGATAGATCAGAAAGAAGAAGAAGAAGAAGAAGCAAGGGATAAGGGAGTGGATTTAGAAGAGGAAGCTCCAACCCTTGACCCTATCAGTGACCAAGAACCATTCTTGAAGGTTCTGAAGGCTTTAAGTGGCAAAGCTTTGGAGGGTGCACCACTTTTTAGTTGACAAATGGATCAAGATTTAGTTGTGGATTGGATTGACAGTATAGAGAACCATTTTGAATGTGATGGTATCACAAAGGCCCAAAAAGTGAATGTGGCCAAGTCAAGATTGAGAGGATCAGCCCTCACATGGTGGAATTTTCTTCAAACTGAAAGGGAGAAAGAAGGAAGGAGTCATATAGTCACATGGAAGGGCATGGTGACTAAGTTCAAGCATACTTACTTTCCTGATGATTATGAGGTTCAGCTGCATAGAAGAAGACATAACCTTAGACATAAAGATTTGGATGTCCAAGCATACACCAAAGAGTTCCAAAAGTTGTTCTTAAGGTCACAAGTGGTCGAGGATGAAAGCATCAAACTAGCTAGATATTTGAATGGACTCAAGTTGTCTATTCAAGAAGATATGAGTCTTGTGAAATTCAAAACCATTCACCAATGTTATCAAATGGCCTTAAATATAGAGGAGAAAGGAAAAAGAAAACAAGAGAAAACCTCCAAAGGAAGAGGTAAAGGAAAGGATAGTAGAGGATCAAGAGGTGACTATGGTGGAATAAGTTTAGAATCAAGGACACAAGGAGAAGTCAAGAACACTGAGCAGCAAGAGGGAAGTTCTAGTAGAGGTGGTAGAGGAAGGAACTCAAATTTTAGAGGAAGAAGTGGTGGACAAGGAAGAAGCAATTACTTTTCCAATATGAAATGCTATCATTGCAACCAAATGGGACACCCTGCCTATAGGTGTCCAGAGAAGGGTAGTACTTCTCAAGGAGGTAACAAGAGAACTAATATAGTTCATGAAGAGAAAAATGCAGTAGAGACACACTCTGAGGTACCATTAAATTTAGAAGAAGGTAAGAACCTCATGATGAGGAGAACATTGATCAAGGAGCCGGTTAAAGAAGTGCCAAGCCAAAGAAGGTCCGTATTTAGAATCAAATGTAAGGTGATGGGAAAAGTATGTAGAGTCATTGTGGAATCAGGGTCTACTAACAACATTGTGTCAGAAGAAGCTGTCAACAAGTTAGGCATGACAAGGATACCCCACACCCATCCTTTCAAGGTCACATGGCTCAATAAGGGACAACATGTCTTAGTCAATGAGCAAGCTTGGGTGGAGTTCTCTATAGGTAGATATAAAGACAAGGTTCTATGTGATGTGCTTCCCATGGATGCATGTAACTTTCTCCTAGGAAGACCATGGCAATTTTACCGCCAAGATATCCATGATGGAGTGAAGAACTCCTATACATTCAATAAGGACAAAGTAACTTTAAAAATCCAATCATTCTTAGAGGATGCAGATGTGAAGATAGTAGGTCCTAATGTGCTTATGGTGGGTGAAAAAGAATTCATAGAATCCATGGAAGAAGGAGAAGGGGTTGGCTATGCATTGGTGCTAAGGCCAAGAGAAAATAAAAAATGAAAAGGAGAAGAAATCAGAGATACCTAAGGAGATACAAAGCATGTTGCAGACTTATGAAGGCATAGTAAGTGATGGAAAACCATCAACATTACCCCCTAAAAGAGCCATAAGTCATAGGACAGACTTCATACCCGGACCTACCCTACCTAATAAGGCAGCTTACAAGATGACCCCTCAAAAAAATGAGGAGATTGCTAGGCAAATAGAATAACTCCTTAACCAAGGCCTTATCAAGAAAATAATTAGCCCTTGTGCAGTACCCACTGTCCTAGCACCAAAGAAAGGAGGAACATGGAGGCTTTGTACTAATTCAAGAGCCATAAATAGGATAACCATTAGGTATAGGTTTCCCATACCTAGGATTGAGGACCTAATAGATTGTCTAGGTGAAGCCAAGTACTATAGCAAGATAGACTTGAAGAGTGGGTATCACCAAATTAGGATACATGAGGGAGATGAATGGAAGAAAACCTTCAAAACTAATGAAGGTTTGTATGAATAGCTTGTCATGCCATTTGGACTGTCTAACGCCCCTTTCACATTTATGAGGCTCATGAATGAAGTCCTTAAAGACTACATTGGAAAATTTATAGTAGTATATCTTGATGATATACTAATTTATAGTAGGACAAGAGAGGAGAATATTCAACACCTTGAGACTATCTTCAAGAAGCTGAATGAAGAGAAGTTGATGATCAACTTGGAGAAATGTGAGTTCATAAAAATAGAGTTAGTGTACCTTAGGTTCATTCTATTTCATGGCAATCTGAAAATGGATAAGACTAAAGTGGAAGCCATCATGAATTGGCCTACTCCAAGGACAGCAATGGAGGTAAGAAGTTTTCATGGCCGTGATCAGTATTATAGGAAATTCATAAAATAGTTTAGTGTTATTTGTGCTCCTATGTTGGACACAATCAAAGGAGGAATGAAGACTAAGTTCACATGGAATGAGAAAGCCACCAAAATCCTTGAGTTGTTAAAATAAAATATTGCTACCCAACCTATCTTAGTCTTGCCAAGCTTTGAGAAGCTTTTTACCATTGAGTGTGATGCAAGCAATGTGGCTATTGGAGTTGTCCTAAGCCAAGAGGGCAGACCTGTAGAATTTCATTCAGAAAATTTGAGTGAAGCCAAGAGGAAGTACTCTTCCTATGACCTTGAAATGTATGCATTGGTTCAGGCTTTAAGGAAATGGAGACACTAGTTACTCCCCAAGGAGTTCATAGTCTACTTGGACAATCAAGCTTTAAGTTTCTTGAACTCTCAAGAAAAGTTAAGTCACAAGCACATGAAGTGGGTTGAGTACCTACAAGATTATACCTTTAATATCAAACACAAGAAAGGATTCCTCAAAAGAGTGGCAGATGCATTGTCTAGAAGAGCTCTCACAATTCAGGAAATTCAGTTGAAGAAAGAGTATGGGAATAGATCATTTCAAGGATCTATATGCTGATGATGAAGACTTTGCAGACATTTATAAGGTATGTGCTGAATTAAAGAATCATTTTCATAGCAAGTATCAAGAATAAACTTTGCAAAGAAACCTTTTGTTTAAGGGAAATCAGTTGTGTGTCCCTAGAGGGTATATTAGGGAGAACTTAATCCAAGAAAAGCACAATGGTGCATTGAGTGGTCACTTTGGGATCACTAAGACCCAAGAACTTGTTCAAAGGTTCTATTATTGGCCAAGGATGAATCTTGATGTTAGGAGGTATGTGGAAATTTTTATTGTATGTCAAAGAGACAAAGGTACTTCTCCAAATGTAGGCCTTTATCAGCCACTACCTATTCCCACTAGGCCATGGGAATGCTTGAGCATGGATTTTGTAGTTGGGTTACCCAAGACAAGACAAGGCATGGATAGTGTATATGTAGTTGTGGAAAAATTCAGCAAGATGGCTCACTTTGTGCCATGCAAGACCACTAATGATGCCAGCCAAATAGACTCTCTCTTCTTCAAAGAGATAGTAAGAATCCATGGGTTTCCTATGAGCATAGTGTCAGATAGAGACACTAAATTTATGAGTCATTTTTGGAAGACTCTTTGGCAAAGGTTAGGCACTAATTTATCCTTTGGGTCTGCATACCATCCCCAAACTGATGGTCGGACCAAAGTGGTGAATAGGAGCCTTGGAAATCTACTAAGGTGCTTGACCAAGGAATATGGATAGCAATGGGATCAATTGATTGGACAAGATGAGTATGCTTACAATGACACCATCAACCGGTCAACAAGGAAGAGTCCCTTTGAGATAGTATATGGATTACATCCTAGAGGAGTCTATGAGTTGAGAGAATTGAAGGATGGAGTCAAGGAAAGTGGATATGTAGATGATTTTTCTTATGAAATGCAAGAGATACATGATACAGTCCAGAAAACTTTGACAGAGAACACCTTGAAACATAAAACCAAGGTTAATGAGGGTAGGAGAATAGTTGAGTTCAATGTGGGTGAAATTTTCATGGTTCATCTTAACAAATCAATATTTCAAAAGGGGGTCCCTCACAAGTTGTAGATGAGAAGGATAGGTCCCTATCCTATCTTAGCTAAGTATGGTGATAATGCATTCAGAGTTGAGCTCCTAGAAGATAGTGGACTGTCACCTGTTTTTAATATTGCAGACTTAGTCCATTACAAAGGACCATAGCAAGACATGGATTAGAGTCTCAAAGAAGTGATCAGAGATGTGTAAGATCTCCAATTATGCTCTGCTACAGACATAGGAGCTAATAGTGTATTGGATACTAGAGTCTACAAATAGACTAGAACCAAAGGATACAAGGAACACTTGATAAAGAAGCATGGTCAAACCAATGCAAATGTAGTATGGGTAAAGGAATCAGAGTTCAAGAAGATGGGGATTGATCCAAGCATCCTCAATCCAAGGGTGTATTGAAATTTTTTTTTTGGGGAGGATGGTGCAGGAGCACACCTTGGCTAACCTCCATGTTTTTTTAATTTTTGGCTTGTACTTGACATTGGCCAAGTCAAGATTGTTAGTTTTGTTTTTAGACCTTAGAAGGTCATTGAAATGTGGGCTAGGTGAGTTATTCATTAGGACTAAGGTCACCAAATTAGCCATTGTTAGTAGTTTTTAAAATTCTTAGTGTTAGGAGTTTGAGTTAGAGTCTTCAATGTGTCTTAAACACACCAATGATGTAATAAATATGCCATAAGTTCATGAATGATCTTGGATCCTTGAAATGAAGAGGTTAGAGGTCCTAAAACTTAGGGAGGAGGAATAATGGCAAAGATGCCAAAATTTTCTAAAAAAATTGCTATGACAACATTTACAATTATTGCAAATGTTGCATGCAACCTGGTTATCTTTGGATCCCCTTATGAATAGGAAATGGGATATCAACTAATAGTCCCTAGAATCATGGATATGGCATCTAATGTTACCCAAGGCTCAAAACTTGAATTTAGTCATCTATTGTAATAAGTTTTGATTATTCAATATGGCTCCGCAACTCTGTGTTCGGGAAATCCAAGCTTTTCAGTGAGACAATGATATCTAATGGACTGAATGCCTTAGTTTAGTTGTTTATTTATGTTCATAGGATATTTTTAAGTGTTTTTCATTTTATAAGAAATTTGATTAGAGTTATTCTAAGTTCTTAACTAAATTGTCTTCAATTTTGTGAGTTCACTGGTCTTGTCCTGACCAGTCAGTCAATTCATGGCTCCCCATAAAATCTAGCCATGGGATCTTCCTAAGGATAGATGGAAATGTTAGGAGAGTCAATGGTCTATATATATGTAGAGTTAGGAGTCATGAAAGGTCAAGTTTCTATTTTTAGTGCCAAGCCCTAGGGGAGCATACACTATTCAGTTAGAGGTTTGGTGATGAAACAATGAGCATATCTTGCAGGGTGGAGAAGTACTGTGCGGGCCAAGTACAATTATAGATATGGTATGGTCATATCTTGACATACTATGATGGTTGAGTTCATACCAATCCCTGAGACCAATTTTTGAGAAATTTTTAGGTTGTGTTGCAGACAGTCCTAGAAATTAGGCTTATTAGCCCTATTGGTCCTAGCTGATAGTAGGAACCCTATGTACGGATGACCTAGAGAATTAAAACTTAAAAAATATTTTGAGGATTGATAAAGGGTATCTAAATGTGGGTTTGGATTTACAACTTCTTTGGGAAATTTTTGAAATAATTGGGAAAAAGTCACTATAAAAGGCTACAAGGAAATAAGCCTAATTAGGCCTCTTGGAGACTAGAGTTTGAACTCGACTAGAAAAGGTTAAGGAATCCATAAAAATAGAGTCAAATGGGAACATATGCATGGATTAAAACATTCTTAGCACCCCTGCAATGAATCATGAATGCTAGAGTGGATTTGGCACTTAGAACCTTCTAAGTGTTTCAAAGGTGAAGCACAAAGAATGAAACTCTTAGAGAAGAGTTGGAATTGGTCTTAGTTAATCATCTAAGCCAATCAAGACCTAGAGGAGATTAGGTTCCTAGAAGAGAAAAGCTAGGTCTCTTGGATGCAGTGCTAGCAAGCCTTGGAACACTCACACCACGTAAATGGTTGATTGTTGGAATTTAGTTCTTAAATGTTATTTTCATATTTATTTTCTTTGTGGTTATGCCCAAATGGATATGACATGTGTCTAGTGATGTGTAAATTTTTTTGTGGGTCACTTGACACTTGTGAATTTACTTAAGACCATGACATGTCCACAAGGGGATTGGGTGTCCATCTACCTAGGATAGTACCAAGTAGATCCCCAAGTATTTTTCCTTGATTAGAGAGTTGGAGGTGAGGTCACTTCAATGTAATTTCGTGAGTATACTTTTAGTGGACTTTTGGGGGGTTAGAAAAGTGCCTAGGGGTGTGTTAGGGTCATTTTTAGGTAGCCCACTTATTATACCTATGGGTAAGGGTCATTTTAACCCTAGGATAACCTTTGGTTGACCAAAAGACCCTTCCAAAAGTTAATTTCTCAAGTTGGACGAAAATCAACTTTTTGGGAGGCTTGATCTGTTAGTAATAACTGAGAGGGGGGGGGTGAATCAGTGACCTTAATTATTTATCCAATTTCAAAATTTAATCCACCAATTAATACTTCTCAAATTATTAATTCCCTATAAGATGTATGCCTTTGAATTACTTGAAACAAATAACTGTCTGACAGTTTTCCTTGTTTGTCCTTATCCTCCTTGATAACCGATAAGTAGTAAACTGTATTTACTGATACTTAGTAAATATGCAGAGTATACCAGTCAATCCATAAATGCATATGCAGAATTTAAAATAGTAAAGTAATAAACCATACACATATAACACAAGGATTTTAACGTGGAAACCCTGTTAAGGGAAAAACCACTGGGACTGGTACCCCAAATTTTTACTCTTCTGAAGTGAGCCCTGTTAGGAGCCAACCCTGTTAAAGGTTACAAACACACTTTTAAGTGTGACCTTTTTAGAGGATTTTCAATACATAGGTTGTCACTAAGTATCTGGCATCTACGCTACCATCCTTGAATCAGTCTCATGACTATCAATAGGCTTTATACAAATCTTACTACCATCCTTGAATTAGCCTCCTTCTTAGACTATCAATAGGCTTTAGATAAGACCAGTGCTACTATCATGAGTCAACCTTCTAGTAATCTATTAGGATATACCTCAGTTACAAAAGACTGTTAAGTCCTTCTCTGTTAGGAGACTTAATGCTTCAATGGTTAAACTGAAACAAAATGACCTGTTTCTAATGCAACTTAATTGCAGATTTTCAGATCTATTTACTTACAATATCTTTCTGATCAATGTATCAATACAATTCCTTTGTACTTAACTATTTCTACTCTGTGATGCTGTGCTTTGTTGTTCGTTGGTGTCTGCAGAATTCTTTAGCTCTCTCTCAGCTTGATTGATCAAGACTGCTTTGAAGTTAATCCTTTATCAGTTTCTTCTTCAGCATCTTCTATTAGTTCACTCCCCCGTGTATCTGATTTCTTGCTCGTCCACACTTAAAGTGAATTATACTTGTCTCTTATAGAGACATGATTTTCCTTAATTCTAGGTTCTTGATTCTTGATTCTTGGCGTAAAAAACAATTCAGGGTAAAAGTACAAACCCGTGTCACACTTTTATAAAGGAAAAGGACCACAACATGCAAACTGTTCAACTTTAATGACATAAAAGGTGGCATTTATATTTAGAATTTGAGGATGATGTAAACTAAATAAATGTGCAAAAATAGATTAAGTTTATGTCTAGGATTTTTTTAAAATTTTTTGAACAAGAATGTACATAGTTTTTTAATTTTTGAAGTCCATTTTTCCATTGCTGAAAACTACTGAAAATTTGGGGTCTAGTTCCCTCCAAACAAGTATATGCAAATAATCTATTTTTCCTCTAATTTCAAAATATGTTATAGATAAAATGTATAGCTGGTGTAGAAAAAAAGAAAGATTGGTTTTCAATGTATATTTTCTCTGTTATAACTGCTCAAAGTTGAAGTTATCTGAAATCGACAGTTTTCATCTCCCTCTAAATTTCCCCTATCAAATCTACACCATTCAGAGAAAAAACTACATATTCTTGAAGAAGACTCTCTCCTCTAGTGTTAAATATAAATTTTAAATTTTTTTGATATGATTTTCTATTTTTTTATTTATTTGAAGCAACATCTTCTTGAATGTTAAAATACCTACTTGTATTTTGAAATTATAATATATTAGATCTAATCAAAATATTATAAACTTTATATGACAATAATCTTGACTCTGAACTCTACAAAAGGCTATTTTTTATATTTTTTAAAAATATCATTAAAAAGAGTAGGGGTTATTGAAACATCAATTTTCTGAAATAATTCTATTTCTTTGGTAATTGGTATAAAACATGCATTTAATAGACATTTCCAATTGGAAAAGTTTAACCACTTATCTAGCTTAGCTAGAATGAATCTAGTTAGACCATATGTTTGACAAAAATTAATTTTTATTTAGAAATACTCAAATTTAGCTATGCTGATAAGTGGTCCTGAAACGTGACATAGCTTTATGCTTTTACCCTTCAACCAAATTGATTTTTGGCTTTAACTCCTGATTTATCTCATAGTTATCTTCTTGCCAACTGTACAAACCATTTACTTAACTATGGTCGAATAAAATAAATAAAACAACCAATTAAGTCTATCCTTTAGCTCTGCCAGCTAGATATTTTGTCATTTTATGAACTCTCTGTTCTATCGGTCAATTCTGTAGTTCATCGCTGGTGACAACTGCCAGTTCCATCAATGTCACTTCAGTTAGCTTCGGGATCTCTGTCCGTCGGGCATCATTGGATCTTGCTCATCAGGCAACACTATTTTTAGCTCGTCGGGCATCCTTTGATTTTGCTTCGTTAGGCAACACTGTCTTCTACTTGTCGGGCATTACTGTGACTTTATCTCTATCTTTACCGATGGTGTGCACTCCGTCGGTGTAGTCTATCACTTAGTGAATACTTGACTTTTATGCATTGCTGAAAGCATAACCTTTATTCCATTGATTCTCTGAAGTCTTTAGCATTACGTATATGACCATATAGATGATATCAAGTTGACATCAATGACAATACAAACCATTAACTGATTTAATGTCTTGCATCATCTTCAACTTAATATAGTCAACCATTTAATCAGTTACATGTCATCATGATATTGGATAGACCACTCTTACATTTTGATGCAAAGACCTTACTCACCTTTTTGAGTTTTCTCATTTTGGATCAATTTTTGGAAAGTTGTAAGAGACTTAGGGAAGAGAGACCAATTGGAGACTTTCCTTTTTCCCATGAGTTTCTATTGGCCTTTTTAGTGGGGACTCTCCATGTTGGAGAGTTTGAACACCCACTCTCTAACTTAGAGACATGGCTAGAATTGGAGAAGTTGGAAAAAAGAGGACTTAGGCTATAAGGGAGCTCTTCAACAACTTTCATTTTCTTAAGCTTGGAACTAGGTTGGTGGACATCTTGTATTTTTCTACTTGCTACATTTGTTTTGTAATGAAATGAAGGAATTTATGTTAATGTGCTTGAAGAAAGTAAGGATGTCTTTGTATGTTATGTTGTTGTGTGAATCATGTTCTTGTTGCTGTTTTCTTCCTTTGTTGTTGTTTTGTTAATGGGAGTTTTTATCAAGGTCCACTCACCCTTGGGAGGGAAGAGTAGCCTTGAGGGCGGAGGAGTTTGACAACCCTTGGTGTAGAGTCTCTCCTCAAGGTGGAGAGGGAAAAATCATGGAGTATGGGCTCCATGAAGCCTTCCTTTGTTTTTACTTCTCTTGGGGGTCATAAGAATATTTTGATAAGTATGGGATTGATTTGAGATGATATTTTTTGTAAGTCATGTGAGGGATTGGTTTTAGTTTTTGGGATTAGCCTTCTCCCTTGGGTACTCGGTCCACTTCACCCCATTTTGGGTCATAAAAGACCCATTGTAAAGCCTTGGTTGAGAGTCATTGTGAGATCTTTTTTGTTTGAATTGTGAAATTTCTATGCTTGTATCCCACCTTTGTTTGGTTCCCCAAGCTTGGGGGTGGCCTCTTAAGAGGCCTAGGTTGGGTGGTGAGCATCCCTTGGTCTCCTTGTTTTTTTCTTAATGCAGATTTTTCTCATTGGATGAAGCTACTATGGTACCCTAGAGTAGGCATGGAAGAATAGAGGAATATATTCTCTATTGAAGCCATTGTAAAATCCTATGGGCTATGTATTTTGTAAACTTGGGTCCTATGTGTAAATAAACCCTTTCTTGTATGGAAGTTGGTGTATTTGAGTAAGTTTTAGAAAATGTATTTATGAGTCAAATGAATAAAAAGAGATGTATTGTTGTTGTGAATGTTCTATAAAGGGCTTGTTATTCTTTTTACCTTGTTGAAAATATTTATGTTTACAAACAAAAAGAAAGAAATGCATTTAATTAGATATACATGTTGTTTTTAAATTCTGAAAGGTAGATTTTATAACTTGTTGTATGGTAGAAAATGCATAGGAAAAGAAATCAACTTTTTGGGGTTAGTATGGCATTTCTAAGTTATGTTGCTTATTGGAAATATATAACCTCTCCCATATTGTCATCTATGTAAACTTGTAAATTATATATATAGATATACTTCTCCCATATGTTTATACTCATGACAGATTTTAGATTTAAAATAGTTTATTGAAAAACTTCAACTGCTAGTTTAAATATAGTTGTTCATTAGAAATCTGAAATATTCATATATATATTTACATGAA
>MU227548.1:2819860-2845727 GCA_018584345.1 Thuja plicata
AAAAAAATACAGCATTCACAAAATAAGAAAGACCAGCTGCATGAAGGGGTTTAGATGCCCAAAGAAATTCAAAGATATATATTTGTATATAAATGTATATACAAAACAATATATATACATTTATAGATAAATATATATATATAAATCTTCATCTTGTCACTCCACCATGAATACTTGTAGACCTGCAACAACAACAAAAAAAAGATTAGGGTTGGAAGAAGATAAAAGAGAGTTTTTCTTTTGAGGAGAGATGAAAAATATGTATTTTCACTTCTTCATGCTTTTCTCCTAACCCTAATTTTTAATTAGGATTAGGGCTTGCATAGTTGAGAGAAAAAAAAAGATCTTTAGCTTTATTATAAGAGAAAGTGTTTTAGTGGGAGACTTCTCTTTTAAAAAATTTGTTTCTGATTGGGTATTTTTCTTATGCACTTGTAATATTCCCTTCTAGATTATTTTAATGAGTTGACTTTAGAAAATTAATGATGGGAGTAGTATTTTAATGTAATAACATGTGTAATAATGTTAAGATAATTAAATTAATAGATTTTTCATTTTATATACTTTTTTTTACGACCTTATTATCTATTTAACTATAGAAAAAAAATTAAATCTTGGGGTAATATATAATAAACTAAGTTAGTTATAATTGAAAATTTGAAAGTGGTAATGATGTTGTCTTTTTAATTAATCGACTTAGAATGTTATTATTTTCAAATATTTAGTATCTTTATTAAAGAGGTTTTATAATTTAATCCCACTATTGAAATTAAACCTTAAAGGAGGTTATATCGTGTTCGAAAATAATAGTAAATTTTCATTGTTAGTTATCTCCTACGTTAAATTTAATAACAAAAAAAAAGTAACCCCATCATACATTAGACTTTATTCTTGAATTATAAATAGCTTCAGAACCCAAGTCTTAAAAATAGTTAATTTAATATACAAGTGAAATTAATTCAGCCATCAATTAAATAGTTTAAAGCAATTAAATTCTAATTCGATAAGGTTATTTTTATGGGACCAATATATGTGGCCAGTATATTGGCCATCGTAAAAATACCATTATTGTAATTCTTGGGTGAACTTGTCATCATTAATATGTTTGGAATTAATGCGTATTTAAACCTTTGTAAATCTAATAAAGGGTTAGGTTTAACATTTCTTCAGAAATATTATAGGCTATATATGGAAAAGCAGATACTAACCCACCTAAGAACTTATTCAGCCTAGACTCGTATTAAATGTTTTAGGATTGAGGGATGTTTTCTTAAGGACATGATTCCCCTTGACCCTGTGAAAGTTATCAATGCAATGCAACCTAGAGCTCTTTTAGATTGTTGCAAGATTAATGTTTCTTACTTAATAAACCCTAACTATACTCCTTAAAGTCTCTTATACCTTTATCAAAAAAAAAGTTGTTGCATTTTTGGGATCAAAATTTTTAGGCATGACAGAAATATAATTGGGATTAGAAACATTTGAGATAGGGAAGGAGGCCCCTGATTTTGCTAAGATTAACAAAAAAAGGGCACAAAATCACTTTCAAAATTAAAGGCTAAGGCTGATAATGCAAAAACTAGGATAAAATTACTACTCTGATTAAGGTTGGGAAGGAGAAGGTCCTTCCCACAGATCCATGAGAGTCATTACATGGAATGTTAGGGGCATTAATTGTTAGAACTATTGTGGTGATGTTGGCATTGGTTTCTATTGATGTCAAAACTGTTATACCAACATCCTTGTGGTATCGGTATGGTAACTGATATCTTAGTGTTGCTTCTTGTTGGTAATGTTGATGGTATCTCAGTGATGATATATTGGTGGTGGTCCTTACCTTGTTTTATTATCAATTGATACTTACTATTCTGTCATGCCCAAAACTAGGGCAAAACACACACAATTTTTTTTTTTTTAAACGCAAGTGCATACCACTATCAAAGGATGTATTTGAGGTAATGTGATATCACGGTAAGGTTATTCTTCGAGTTGCAAGTTATATACATAGGTTGAATTGGGGTCACACCACATATAGATGCAGAATTAGAGCATCAACTTGTCATACGGGTCATGTGAACACTTGGGCCAGGTTGATTTAACTCTGGTTTCATGTTTAAATCTATGTGTAATATCATGAGGATAATCAATTTTTAAGATTCATACATTGAATTAGGTTGCCCTGGTAATTACTTTATTCCTTAACCTTGATTACAACTTATTCATTTAAATCTAGTCCCAATTCTCTTTCGACCATTAACCACTAGTTTAAAATTCAATAATCAAAATCTAATCTAATCCTTATCCTTTTAAAAATAATTAAATTCTCCCTTACAAATTCCCACGCAACTATAGTCCTTTAATTCCTTAATAGAATATTAAATTAATCTCAAATAGAAATTTTAAATTGACCTCTAATCCCTTTGTAACACATGGGCAACATAATTCAATTTATCGTAATAAAATTAAATTAACATCTATCTAAATATTTTTCATAGAAACTACATCTATTAATCAATAATTAACTACACAATCAAACAAACTATATCTAAACAAAATTACATGATTTAAATAAAACAATAAGAAATTAAATCCATAACATATTAGCAAACCTATATATTTCACATAAAAACTAAGGTTTTAAATCTAGTAATTAAACTACACAATTTAAATAGAAAGTACATCCATTAAATGAGACTACATAATTCAAATAACACAAATAAGAATTAAGTCTATTTAACTAACTTAATCTATCTAAATATAATGATCCATTTTAATTATGTATCCAAAGGATAGAGTAGAATATTATTTTAATAAATTGTTCAATACTAGATTTAATCTAATTATGTTATTAAATCTATTACTATCAACTAACTACCTATTAACTAGATATAATCCAACCTATCTACCTATCTATCAACCTATCACCCTATATACCTTCTAGCCTATCAAGCTATCACATCATCTCCCCATCCCCCAAGGCCCACCTGCCAAGTGGGTGGGGGGAGGGGGGGTGTGGAATCCCAAACCCACTCAAAGCTGCAAATTTTTGGAGAGAGAAGAGTCTTAGCAAAGGAAATCATGTGGACCAAGAGTGGTGGGGCCACTGCCAAGCCTTCCATCCAATGCAGAAATTTAAAGAGGAGTCATCTTATACATTTCGCATGAGGAGGAAAGGTGGCATTAAAACCAAGGAGTGTGGGGGCAGGCAAAAAACATCCAAGGGTGAGGTGGGGCCCATATTAAATCTTCTTATGTTAAACTATATTTAAACTCTTTATCCTAGGGGTGTACATTTATCCCCATGTCAGACCTAATCTGCATCAAATGGGGAAGGGTCAAAACTTGGGTAAGTGATTTAATATCATGTCAGCCCCAAAATTTTGCATGGGGAAAGGTAAGAGAAAAGTTTATTGTGGGGCCCATGAGGATGGGTGAAGGACATTAAGCCTTCTCAAATAAAAGACTATGCATTAGCGTAAAAAGGGTAATTAAAAGGGGTGTTTAGGAGGTAATAAAGGGGGTTTTAGAGATGGAATCTTTTAGAGAATATTCTCTATGTAAGGGGAGGGAATTAAATCCCTCCCCATACATTTTTTAGAGAGCTTTTTGCTCTACATTCTAGAAAATGTCATGGTAATTTTGGTTATAGTTCTACACATTAATATCATTGATTTCTTTTTTTTTGTAGATACATGCATGAATTTGATTGTTTTTTTTTGCCATACATTATGCAACTAGAATTTGATTATTAATATTAGGTGATTGTTTTCATTCATATATTAATTTCTTTGACTTACTATAGTTAGTAAGCTAATCTCTTCTTTTTAAGGATTGGAAATACAATTATTTTGAAGATGAGGTATTGATCTAATTGAGATAAAATTTTAGAATTCCAAAGGAAACATGTAGTGTTCTTGACTTGAAAATTTAAAGTCACATACATTAGAGATTTTAAGATTTAACCATTCACAAGGTTTACATGCTATGAATATCATTACAAAAAGAATGAAAGCTTTTCACATTTTTCTCAACAAGCTTACACAATGGACTTTGCAAAACTTAACATCAATGATCCTCAACACAAGGAGTAATCATGCAACCTTAAATTTTCTCTTTCACAACAATACCAAAATGAAGGCTCCTCCCAAACTTTTCCACATCCAACTTGATTTCAAAAAAAACCTGCAAAAAAAAAATATGAAAGGAACCATGGGAAGCTCACCTCCCAGCCAAGGCCTCAAAGAGACCACCCCCGAGCTTGGAGAACCAAGGCTAAACAAGATAACACATCCCAAATCTCAAGATTAACATATATGCACAACACAACAATTTACTCCCAACCAAGGCTTCACAAATGAGTTTTTCAAACCCATTGAAGTAGGGTGAAGGTGGGCTTTTCCAAGGAGGATCTCATCAAGAGTTTTCTTTCATACCTTTTCAAGGCTAAATTTACATTCCTTCCATATACACATTTGATTATTTATATACCAAAATAATATTTACCTCATGGCTTCATGGAGCCCATACTCCATGAAATTATCCCTCTTCTCCAAGAGAAGAGACTCTCACTACAATGGAGAACCCAACTAACCCCTTCACCCAAGACCACTTCTTCCCTTCCCAAAGGGTGAGTAATGCCTTAAATTCCCATGAACAATACTCTCAAATCTAAAAGAGCAAGAGATGAAACAAAATTTAAATGCATCTCCAACCCAACACATAACATCAACATCTACATACAACAACACTTTACAAGATTACATATATGAACACCATACAAGATTTACATATTTATTTAAACAATAACATGCAAAGCTTAAATGAAAGAACATTCCTCCATGGCAAGAATCCACCAAATTTGGTCCAAGAAAAATGGCAAGAATGTGGTTGAGAAGAAGCCCTTATCCTTTTTCCTTTTCTTCCTCCAACCCTAGTTGTCTCCAAAATTAGAGAGTGGGTGAACACCCACTAAGTTTCTCTAAACCCTCTAAAAATACCCCTAGAAGTGTACTCAAGACTTAGCAATTAATGAGATATTCCCTCTAGTCCTTTTTCCTTACCTCTTGTCTCCCCTCTTAATTGTGAGTTTAGTAAGGAGTGTGGGACAAGTTAAATGCATGTGGCTATCTTCATTTTCGCCACTTTTGAAAGGTAGGCATTTTGGAGAGCCATAATGGTGATCTAGGTTTATCCCATAGATAAAAAATAGTCCTAACCCAAGGTACCCCCTTAGGATTAACTAATTTTAGCCAAAAATATACTCTAGGGTCACTTTTGACCCTTCCAAAGTACCCCTAAAGTTCAAATCCGAGTTCCAACTTGATGTGATTTCTACAAGACATCTATATGAAAGTGGGATTAATATAACATCCTATAAGGTTTGGTGATTATTTTCCAAGCCCTAATTTGACATGTCACCATCCACATGGACAACACAAGTGTCAAGTGACACCAAAACAAAATACACATCACATTCACAGTGACATGTCCAAACAATAACATGAATTTTAAACTATTAACACACATTTATATTACATTTACAACAAAGATCACATTACAATTAGGTTTCAACCCCTTATTGGATTAAACCTTGGCTTACTCAATTCACATGTGTTTAGCCCTGATTCTTCAAATAATTTTATGGTTCTCTTTCCTGCAC
Source organism: Thuja plicata (assembly GCA_018584345.1). NCBI lineage: Eukaryota > Viridiplantae > Streptophyta > Pinopsida > Cupressales > Cupressaceae > Thuja > Thuja plicata. Next base: position 2,825,520 of record MU227548.1, read on the forward strand.
ACTAAAATCAAGCATAAGTAGTCCAAGATAATAAAATCACATGCAATATACATTTTTAATTTATAATTAGCAACATTAATCAATATGCAGAATTAAATTCCTAATTGCAATTTTCATACAGAATTGTTTAAAACATAATAATTCCATAATCACCATTACATAACATCCATGAAATAGTCAAGTCTAATCATGATATGATCTTCTCATCAATTCACTAATCTAAACATATACAATCAAAATCAACCACCTGTTCTAGGTCTAATCCATATCAAAATGTAATCCACACAATAAAATCATCATCATAACATAATATCTCAAGTCTCTATCAGGATAATCAAAAAGTGTATCAATGTATCAAAAAATAAAGTATCAAAGTGTGATCGAGTAGTAAAGCTACGATGGGACGGGGTGAGGCCTCACATATTCTAAATGTATTTCACCTATTCTCTTCCACCAGTATGTTCAGTGGTTCTAGTGTGAAAGACATGGTCTTGGTTGTGGCATTCCTAAGTTATGGTAAATAAGACATGGTCCTAGTTGTGTCATTCTAAAGCTTCAAATGATTTTTTGATCGGTACATGATCCTGGTTGTAGTGTTCCCATGGTTCTTATATTGTGTTGGAATGTACCAAAATTCTGGTGTATCAGTTGGATTGTCCTATGCATTCACTGATAGCTTCATGGTTATAGAATCTATAGTTTTGGTAGATTGCTTGCTAGGTCCTATCTGGATCTATTTTGGTCCCAGCATCAAATTTGTAAAGTGATATCTATCTATTGGAGATGAATACCTTGGTTAAGGTGTTCAGTGCTTATCTGCATCGTAGTATGTTGGTTTTGTTGAGGTGGTCCTCAATTCATTTCCTTCCACCATGAGAATGTTTTGGTGTGACCTATTTCAAATCATGGTGGATGACTTGTTTTGGATCTCATGATGTTTTATATATATATCTAGTAGTGTAAAAGTGAATATGTATGTGTGTAAGTAATATGAACATGTGTGTATGTAAGTACATGCATATGTGTATGTGTGTTGGATATATGTAAGGTACTTATGAATTTATGTGAAGGTGATTTGTGTACATATAAAGTTGTCTGTAGATCTTAGAGGTGGATTCTATCATATTTTGATATCTCCCAAGAAGTGATCCCTCCTATCGCTAGTGATCCCTTGTATCAATAGTAATCATGTGTATCGATGGTGAGCCCTTCTATATCGACAGTGAGCCTTTCTACCAGTAGTGAGCCCTTCTATTTCTAAAAGTGAGCCATTGTATCAAGTCACCTTTTTGGTGCCACCTTAATCAATGTTTATTATATCTTGAGATATCTCTCCATGTTTTTTCCCATCTTGGGTTTCCAAGTTAAATATGGTGTTCTCTGTTTTGGTGTTTCTGTGCTTTTCATGTTTACATCTTCTATGAATGCTTAATGTGTTTTACTGATAAATATTAAGGTATTATCAGTATTGTTTAAGTGTTTACAAATAGAGAGAAAGTTTTATGAGTTTTGTGTGAATAATTTATTCACCCCCTCTCACTTATTTGGCATGTTCAATAATCAATACTAGAGCTTGGTCCCTTATAGATAGAGCTTAACCACTTGACGGAGATTTTGGATGTTTGAACAGATGAAAAAAGGTTTCTTTTCAAAACAAGATTGGCATATCATGATGAGTGACATTGAGGGAATACATGCATTACCAAGCTAAGAAAGAAGATTAAGAAATTCAAAATCAAATATAAAGAAGCCAAAAACAAGATTTCAAAGCTGGAGCAAGAAGTATCTGATCTGAAAAAGTCAAAATAAATTGTACTAATTCCTTTCCACAGAAAAAGGCAGAAAAAAAGAAAGATGATCTTATCAAACCTGGCATGACATTCAAAACAAGAAATACCTAGATTTCTAAGTTCGATCTAGAGAAGGCATTGTGGAAATTAACAGAAGATAACTTAAAAGAAACAATTAGAAGCTATGCTAAGAAGAATGAAAAGATGGAGTAGGAATTGATTAAACTAAAGGTAAAATCAAAATTACAAGAAAGCTAGGATGTTCCCATAGTGCAATGGATGTTGCAATCCCTGTTGATAGGGAGGTTTGTTGTTCGATTCTCTTTAAGTTCGGATCATTTGTGCATGATGTTCCATGGTTTTCAGTGATGTTCATGGGAGTGATGAATAGCTTAGATGTTTGACTGGGTTCTTGGACTAAGCGTTGGTGTTGGTGGATGACTCTATGCTCTCTCTCTCTTTGATTGGTTCTTATGGAAGGCCCAAGCTCATGTGGATGCGAGATACATAAGGTTGGCGAAAGGGGATGTATAAGGATGTTTGACTATCATGGAGATATAAGGGTCAATTGGTATTATTTGGTGTCGCTCATCATCAGGAGGCATAAGGTGGTCTATGATTGGAGAGATAAGGTGGTTCATCAATGGAGGTGGTCTTCACACAAGGGAGCTATAAGGTGGGTGTGTTACTACCAATGGTGGAAGCTATTGAACTAGGAGTTATAAGGATAATATAGAGTGATAAGGAGGGGATTCATAAGGATTCAATGATTCTACAACATGAGCCAAATATGAGAGGCGATAAGGCCTCAGACTTAGACATTGAGATGTAATCACCTTGGGGATGGGGTCCCCCTACTATGACCCCACTGGTTCAAAGCTCTAGTAAAAATCTATATTACCGATAAAATAAAAATAAAAAATAAAATTACATGAAATCTATACTATTTTGGACAAGTTGTTGAACATTTTAAATAAGTGCAAGAACAAGGAAGGATTAGGGTTTACCAATAAATGCTTAGACTGAAAGAACAATGAAGAAGGAAAGAATGAAGGAGAAAATATTGACAATTGAAGCAAAGGTAGGAAACTTTTGGTTAGGAAACCAAATGCTCAGAGGTATTTATCTTTTAATGGCTATTGTTATGTTTGCTAGCTTTTTGCTCATAAGGTAGCTGATTGCAAGATGAGTAAAAGTTCAAAAGTTGAATTTTCTAAATGTCACATGAAAAATGAGTGCAAGATTCAAGATGAAAAAAAAAATGATAAAAATGGTATGATTAAGTTATTTCATGGGTAATTTTATATCTGTCATAATTATGGTCACAAGGCTAGTCTATGCAAATCTAGGTTTTGATCAATGAAATCTAACAGATTGCATACTAGTTGTAGACACCTGAAAATGGACAGGCTTGCGACTTTACATTAAAAACACTAATTTTCATCTATTAATTAATAGTTTTTAATCATTAATTAATCATCTATTTTTATCTAAATTCATTCCCCAAATCATCTAATCAAATTCCCAAAATTAATTAAATAATTAATTTTATTTAATTAATTAACCTTAATTGATTAATTACTATTAATTAATTAATTAAACTCAATTTCCTATAGTTTAAATTCAAATATTTAAACTTACTAATTAAATTCTTCCAATTAAATTAATTTAATTTCATTCAATAAAGCAATTCTAAATAAAAAAGAATTCAATTATCTCACATGTTAAAAAATTTAATTAAATAAATGAATTAAATATTCATTTATCTTCAAAGAGATAACTCCAATCAGATCACATGGGTTACTCCGCCCATCTCTCTAATCCACATAGGTAACTTCACCCATCTGTTCAGTTAAAAAAGGTAACTCATAATTAGCTCTTCAGTCAACCAAACTCTATCTCCTCTTTACCAATTGAAGAGGTGGAGTTTACTGATGGCTTCTCCAGTTCCCTTTGATCTCAACCGTTCATCTCCCTATCTTTGAGATTGATCTCAACCATTCATATCATCACCAATTACTATATAATAAACCCTTCATAACCATTTGAAGGATCCATGATTTCAATCTCTCATGCGCCATTACTATGTCAGTTTGGTTCTAGCATTCAAGCCATCTTGTGATCACACACTCGTTTCAATTAGAAAATTATCGACGCTTCTCAAGTCATAGACACTTCACACACCAATACTAAGCATCAAGAACAACATTTTGAAAGGAGTAGAGAGAGACAATAGAAGCTTCAAGCGCTTCGGGGTTTGCATTTATTTGTTTTCCTTTCTTGTGCTTGTACATTTTATTGGTTATGTTTCAAGTCAATCATTTTAGTAGTTCTTGTGTACTTGATTTATATCATTTGTGAAACCTTTGCTACTAACCCTTGCCTTTGGAAAGCTTGGGAACCACGTATCGCGAAGAGGAGGTGTACATTTTGGTGAACTCAACGTGAAACAAATAGCCCAAATATCTATTACAGATGATAAATAGAATCAATCAGCCATGGTCGTACGGTTGTAGATCTCAAAATTTTTTCTTTTCTCGATATCTATGTTATTTCACAATCACTGCTATTCTACCGCAATTAACAAAATAGTGCCGCAATTGACTGGTTTAATACTGCAATTGATTGCAGGCTTTTGCATTGCTATTCTGTCATCTTCTGTATTTCTTTCTTCTAGCTCTTTGCCATAATTGCCCGATCTGTGCCGCAATCATCATTATTTTGCCACAATTGCCAGTGCTTTGCCATAATTGATAGTGTTTTGCCACAATTGATAGTGCTTTTCCACAATTGCCACTGCTTTTCCACAATTACCATAGTGCTTTGCCGCAATTGCCAGTTCTTTGCTGCAATTGCTAGTGCTTTGCCGCAATCGCAAGAAATATTGCATATCAGATCCAAATCTTCTGTCTATCTATTTTTAAACTGACATTTTCTAGTTTTCTATACAGGATTGGACAAATCACCGAGAATAGAGAAGGGTAATTTATTGGGAGTATCAATCATTTCCTTATTTCAAAGTTACACATGCTCTCATTTACAAGTATTTACGTGGTACTAACTTGTCTAAACAAAGCAAACCTAAAATCAATTCACATTGTCAATTTGGTGCTTAAAAGGAAAATTGCATGCAATCATCTTGAACCTCACATTTACACTTTGGTGCTTTAAAATTGACGTGGGGGTTAAGAATTGAACAAAGCAAACAAACATTTCAAAATTGGTGCATTAAAATTAAACAAGAAATCAACACCTACTTTTGGGCTTAAAATTGAACATTGGTACTTGTATAGTGGTGTAGCTTAGTTCACATTTCAAACTTTTAGATTTTAATCGATTTACCTTGTGTTTGGAGTTTTGGGTGCATTAGCACAAACTATTAGATTAGAAACCTTTATAATTTTTAGAAAGGCATGTTTGGGGAATGCGCTTATTCCTCGAAGAATGACCTTAAACCGATAATCCTTCCGATCAATATATAAACAAGGCATGAACCAAAGTTCTGTCTTATCTAGCCAAGCTCAGGCAAGGTTTGTTGGTAATAGTCTAGATCGGGTGAATATCCCTAAAGAGCCAGCATGATCAACTAGGCTCTTAAGTAAGTCACACCCATACAAACCGATTGGAGAGACACCACAGACCCTTACTACAACCTTGATTAAATTAGAGGCCAACCTATTTTACCTCTGAACAGGTACCTTATTATAGTGCAAGAGGTTGCAGAATTTCCCCCCAAGATCCCCAACATATGTGTCCCACGGTATTTGTTTATTGAAAGAGATCTTCACTCCACGGAAATAATACCTGGAAATGGCAAAAATAGGGGCACCTACATCGTGGATCTTCATGTCCTAGTAGCGTGACAATTGTTGTGTGAGATAACAGACATTCAAGCATTGGGACTATAACATTATATTCTGAAGCCATTGACCTAGATTAATCTAAATGTTCATTGTTGAGACCTCATGATAACCTTGCAACTTAAAAAAGTTGTAGAACATACACATTTTCAGTCTTCATTCTTCAAAACACAGTGTTTGTCATGCTTGTTCCTTTGATCAGTTTATGAAAATGAAAAAAAAAACATCCAAACTATCAAAACAAGTCAAACATGTTAAAGTCTAGGGTTGTCAATGTCAATTGTCTTGCAAATCAAAAGCATTGTTCCAAAAATTTCCAAATTGTCAAGCAGTGATGCCCATCTTTTAGTCTTTTTGAGATTGTTTCTCATTTATCGCAATTTCTGATATTGTGCCACAATTGAAGGAAGTCTACCACAATTAACTTGTTTATTGTCGTGATCATCTTCTTTATTACCACAATCGGTGATAAACTACCGCAATCAACCTTTTACTTTACCATAATTGGTGAAGTTGTACTGCAATTGACTAGAGATACTTTATTCCTATTTTGACCTAAAAACCTTGAGAGAACTTTTCATTTGGTGTCCAAAACTAGTGTCTATCCTAGGAAAACATGAAGAAAACAGTGTTAATCTCTAAACATTAAAGATCATCCATTCATTGTAAAGCACGATTATTTTCAAAAACATTGTTAGTTCGAAAGCTCAGACTCGAAGTACCTTGATCTCATCATATCAAACATCATCATCTTTATCAAACTGACTTTTTCCCAGAAAAAGGTCAGAAAATCTTATCTTATATCATCACCACTTTGAGATCAAGCTATATCAAAATTTGTCCTTAGAATTACCCTTTTCCAAAACATAACTTGGACTTCCTTAGAAAGGATCATCTTCCTTGTTTGCTTTTTATCACTTGTTTTAGTTAAAAAACCTGGACCACACTATGTCTCAAACACCTCATGGAGGGCCTTACACAAGGTCTAAGGCTAGAACTCAACCTGATGAGTCATATATCAACAAATTCCCCGCTTGGGAAACAGAGCAAGAGAATGATCCTTTCGTGAACACCAGTTGTGCTCTATTCATTGAACAACCCCGTGGGGCAGCCTTTTTCCAAGATATTATAGAAGCAGAGCTTGAAGATGTAGAGAAAGATGCTTAATCCACAAAAGTAGTTGACACTATTATATAGAGGAACCCTCAATGTTACCTAGCCATGCTAATAAAGAAGGGAGTCAAACTCCCCGCTGAATTCAGTGTATCAACCATATGGCCCGAAAACCCTCTCGCAGGTCAAAACACTACTCAACCTCCTGAGATACTTCCTGTTGTGTCTCAAATATTTCCACCATTGGTATTACCCACATTTACATAGATGATACCTGGTCAAACCAATTACACAAACCAAGCCATCACGTCTTCCACTCAAAACATGACAGGCTCGCAACTGAGTGCACCTGTGGTTACTAGTATGTTCCCACCTTTGGTCACATGGCTGGGGAAATCAATCTCTCAAGCTAAATCAAACACTAACTGTGCTAAAACTATGTTGTTGTTGCAGTCAATTCCTAGTAGTATTGGGATCAACACTTCTTTCCCACAGGGACCCATCTTTGTAGGTACAACTTACAGTCAATGCCCACCCAAGGCTACACCTCTGCCTATTCTAACATCAATCCAACCTCTGCAATAGAAAACCTAGATTCAGTTGCCTCAAATCCAACCCCAGCTTCATTTGCCTCAAATCCAATCTCCACAACAATAACCCCAGCTTCAGTTGCCTCAAATCCAACCTCAACAATAGCAACCCTAGCTTCAGTTGCCTCAAATCCAACCTCAGCAGTAGCAATATCAAACCCAACAGTATCAATCACAATAACAAATGCATAAAAACCCACCATGGGCTACCCATGTGCCCCCATTTACAAATCACTCGATGGGAAATCAATATAAAGTCCCTGGGATGAAATCCTATGTTCCTACTCAAGGGACACAGAGGTGCAGCCTCATACCCACTACAACATAGAGGAACGCCCTCACACACCAACCTCAATATCAAATGGACATGTTAATGCAACAAATATAAGCCCTTCAAACTCAAATGATGGATATGCAAAATTAGGGGCAAACTAAATCCTACACCGTAGAGGATTTATACCCATACCCCTTTGACCATTCTCTCCACATGTCTCCATTCCCAAATTACTTCTCGGTACTGAAATTCAACAAATATAGGGGTAGTACAAACCCTATTAAATATATTCAAGAGTTTTTCTCTAGTTGCATCAAAGTCACCCAGGATGAGACATATTTAATGCAACTATTTCCACAAAGCTTGGCTGGACCAGCAATGGAATGGTTCTCACATTTACCTCATGGCATTCAGTCTTGGGGAGAACTGGCTGAAAAGCACATAGCTCACTTCCATCATAACATCGAGCACAAGTTCAGCATCAAGGACCTTTGTGACATCAAACAAAAAGATGGAGAGTCTTTTGTGAAGTTTCTACAGAGATGGAGGAATACGGAAAACCACATAACATATGATGTTCCCGAACAAGACTTGATAGTCATGTTTGTTGATAATCTAATTCCAGACATGTCATTCACAACAGAGTTACAGTTAGCTCTGAACTTCACACAACTCATCGAATGAGGAGTTTGTTGTCAGTAGAACTTAGTCAAACGAGGAATCCTTGTAGATCCCACACAAATGAATACAAACAAAAATGCAACAGACAAATCTAAGTGGTGGAACAAAAAAAAAATGTCACTAGCGATGGTGTCATTGATGTGAAGATAGCAAACTATGCACAACCCAAGGTGTCATTGTAAGGCACCCCTGTGGCCAACCAAAAACCCACACGGCCCACTCAACAAGAATACACCCAAAACCAACCTCCTCCTATACAAGCGGTCGCTATGTCAAATAGTCAACAACATAATCAACACAGACCACGGTTTCAATTCCAGCAATGAGATTTCACACCATTGGGAGAGCCGATAGAATCATCTTTACACAAGTTGATATAATCAAACACTATCACTCTCCCAGAAATTAGGGAATTTGAATAGGATGAAAACAAACCAAGGTGGTATAATGACAAAGATTTCTGCAAGTTTCATTGGGTGAAAGGGCACAAAAGGTCTAACTATTACTGATTGAAACATGCTATCCAAGATCTGATTTACACAAGGGTCATCGATATAAAAAATAACCACACCAAAGGCATGACTGATCACACTATCTTCAACAATACCTTTCATGATCACAATGAGGGAAAAGCCTCTAGGTATGGTGGACAGGAAAAACAAGTCAGAAATACATATGCCAACAGTGATAATGTTATCAATTGCCTCAATCCTTTAGATAGTCATGTGGCTACGATAACTATCAAAGACCAAAATAACAAATGTGTTGTAACAACGCGTCGCGCCAGAGTCATCTTGCAAGGATTACCATCCTCACCTACTATATCTACCAATCCTAAAGAAAACTTAGATCCACAGCCCAGCATAGTGGATCAACTAAAGCGCACACCTGCCCAGATCTCCATGTTTGACCTATTGCACATATCTCCACAGCATAAAATCACACTTGACCAAGCCCTTCAGAATGTAGCTATCCCAAGGGACATAAAACCTGAGAGCTTCCAAACAATGGTTAACTATATAGCTACTAACAAACATGCCACATTCATGGACCGTGATGTGCCACCGCATAAACCCCTGCATAATGATCCCTTGCACTTACTTGTCCAGGTCCACAAAAGTGCTATCTATAGGGTCCTTGTTGATAGTGGAGCTGGGTTAAAATCTGTACTCTAAAGTTAATCAAGAAATTGGGCTATTCAAAATCAAGCATCGATGTCACAAGGAGGATAAATATTAGAGCTTATGATGAAGAGGAAAGGTCCTCTAAAGGTATTATCATTCTACCTGTCCATTTTGTTCTAGTGGTAAAAAACACTCCCTTCCAAATTCTAGACCTTGAGTTGGGATACAACATGCTACTAGGGATACCCTCGATACATGAATTCAAGTAGTACCTTCAACATACTATCAATGCATCAAGTTCCCACACCAAGGAGAGGAAATCATCATAGAGGGAGACCCCAATCCTTTCCAATAATGTAATGCTATCCAAATCAGCACTAATAACTAGGTACCCTCAAACCAAGATGCAAGCATCCCATCCTCTTAAGATTCAACTCCCAAGGATGTCACACGGACAACAGGAAAGATAGCCATTAACCAAAATTCAAGTGTTCCCTCCTCTTCAGATACAAATCTTTAGGATGTCACACGAAAAGTAGGCAAAATATCCATCACCGACAAAGGTTGTGGTGAGTACAGGTATGAAGAGGCTTTCACCATCGCACACATGCCTTAGAGACCGAGAACTTAGGGCATGCCACAACCTGTTATTATAACAAAAACCCTGTAGCCTATTCTATTTAGATGTCCGCCCACAACCTTTGTATGATGAGGACACATAGCAGAATAAAATCCATTTGAACAAGATATTAGTACATGGTTATACCATGACCCACCAGAAAAAATTAGACAAACCCTACCCTTGTCAAACTATGGTAATGGTTATACAATGTTACAAATATTTAGGTACAATGGTACAATTGGCTTGGGGGAAAGACAACAAGGCATAATGGAATTGTCTCTCCCACCGACCCAAAGAAACACAAGAGGGTTGGGCTATGGACAACAAAGAACTAGTCATGTGATCCAAGACATTCAAGTCAATCAGGAACAAATAGCAAAGATGCACCAGGGGCACAACATGGAACATGTCTTGATAAGAAGCATATTAGCACAGTTGTTGCCTGCCGAAGAGGGAACCACACAAACCTGAATAGACCTCCACATAGCAATCAATGATAAAAAAGGAATTGAGACATCTAACAAGCATTCTATTGAGACTGACTCCCACAAGTATGAGTGGAAATCCCTTCATGACTTTGAACTATCAATCCTAGATTATTCCCCTTGGTCAGACACTATCATAAACCTAGAAGACTTATTTGACCAATTATCCATTTTCGAGCAACCTTACATAGACAAGCATGTCATTTATCAGACCTCAAGTGGTGCATCCACATCACAGTCTAGTTTTGTAGGAACCATATATGTAGTCCCTTTCAGTCAACTAGATCAGACAACCATGAAAGTATCTGTCTTGTACACCCAGAGCTAATAGACTAGGATCAACAAGGACCCCCTGATTTAGATATCTTCAAGAACGATGAGGCTATTGCTGATTTCATGGGACTTAGGGAAGGCATTCCATCAGGAGACCACAAGGCAGGTTTCTCAGTTAACCTCAACAGAGTGGCATATTTCGGGGAGGCAGCTCCTCTTTCTAGTCCACAAAACAAAAAAGAACAAAAGAATGATAAAAATCTAAAACAAGACGTATCTTCTAGTGAAAACCTCACTGAGGTACTAGAAGATGGAAAGAAGGAACTCCTCCCCTTGACAGAGGAGAAATTGGAATTACTAGTAGAAGAAATAGAGGAAGTCAATTTGGGAGATGACAAGAACCCAAAGAACATATACTTGGAAAAATCACTCACCCCCGAGGAGAGAGAATATTTCATCAGTTTCTTCAAGGTAAGGATGATCAATTTCACATGGTCCTAATCAGATATGCCAAGGTTAGATCCAGAGCTAGTACTACACCATCTCTCATTGCTACCCAATGCCAAACATATCAAGTAGAAGCTGAGAAAGATGCATCCCCATGTTGCAATTCTAGTCAAGACAGAGTTGAAAAAGCTCCTGGATGCTAAGTTCATAAGACCTATACCATACGCAGACTGGATATCTAACTTGGTACTAGTTACAAAGCACAGTGGTCAGATACAGATTTGCACAGGCTTCAGAGATCTCAACATAGCTTGTCCCAAGGATGACTTTCCCTTACCCAACATTGATAGGATAGTAGATCTAACTGCTAGACATCAAATGCTATCACTCATGGATGGCTTTTCAGGGTATAATCAGATAAGGATCACACTAGAGGACCAACACAAAATAGCTTTCAGGTGTCATTGGGGAACATATTGTTGGAATGTCATCCCGCTTGGTCTAAAGAATGTCGGAGCAGCATATCAAAGGGCTATGACAACTATATTTCATGATCTCATCCACAAAACAATGAAAGACTATGTGGATGACATATTAGCCAAGTCAATGCTTCACAAGGATCATCTACAAGTATTGGGACTAATCTTTGACAGAATGTAGGAATTCAAGGTCCATCTAAACCCAAAGAAATTTGCATTCGGTGTCACAGAATGAAAGCTACTGGGGTTCATAGTGTCACATAGAGGAATCGAAGTAGACCCAGTGAAAGTCAAAGCAATATTGTAAATGCCTCCACCATCAAACCTAAGGAAACTAAGAGCATTACAAGGAAGGCTCCAATCAATCAAGTGCTTCATAGCTCAGCTAGCAGACAAGTGCCATCCATTCCAACATCTATTGCACAAATACATCAAATCCATATGGACAGAGCAATGCAAACAAGCATTCCAAATATTCAAGGACTATCATCTCAAGTCTCCTATATTGGTGCCACCAATCCAAGGTAGATGATTGCTTCTGTATATCTCAGTGACAGAGTCAGTATTAGGTGTACTCTTGGCACAACATGATGACGCAGGTAAAGAGAGGGCCATCTACTATCAAAGAAGAACATTGGTTGGATATGAGTTCAACTATACACCAATTGAGAAGTCATGCCTTGTAGTTGTCTTCGCTTCCCAGAAGCTGAGACATTATATGTTGAGCCACCAAACAAAGTTGATCACACATATTGATCCTTTAAACTACCTCCTAAGCAAAGCAGCGCTCATTGGATGACTGGGGAAGTGGGTAATGATCTTGAGTGAGTTTGACATTGAGTACATAGACAGAAAGGCCATCAAAGGACAAATGATCGTGGATCAACTAGTAGAGACACCCATTCAGGACCATCAGCCTATTATATTTGACTTTCCTGATGAATCTATCATGACACTACAACTAGCGATCAAGGTATGAAAACTATACTTTGATGGGTCATGCATGAACCATGGTGCGAGGGCAGGGATAGTGCTTATCACTCTAGATCATGATACAATCCCAAAGTCTTTCAGACTCAACTTCCCATACACCAAAAACATAGCATAATATGAGGCACTGGTCATTGGTTTAAAAATAGCGATTCAATAGAGAATCAAGAATCTTAAAGTCTTTAGAGATTCACAGTTGATCATCAGTCAAGTCAACAATGATTATATGACCAAAGATGAGAAGCTCATACCATACAGAGCACATATGGAAAAACTAAGCACCAAGTTCCATTACATCTTCGTTGAGAAAGTACCACGAGCACAAAACAAAGCTACAAACATGATGACTACCATAGCATCATTGATTGATATGCTAGGAAATGAAACAAGATTCCAATTTCTAGTAGAACAACTCTTGGTTCCATCACATCAGGCATCCATCATAGAATCAACATGCGTCCTTGTTGGTCCTGAATACCCATGGTACCAAGATGTCTATAACTACCTCCAAAATAGTGTTTTACCTCCCAACTTGTCTAGGAACCAGAGAAAGTCCCTCATCTGCCAAGCCTCTAGGTATACCATCCTCTCAACTACTTTATATAGATGAAGTCTAGATGGAATGCAACTACAATGTCTCACTTCCACAGAATCCCAGAAATCTTTGTACAAGGTACATGAAGGAATATGTGGAACCCACGGAGGTGGAAATAGCTTAGCTAAGAAGATCATCTGCATGGGATACTATTGGCCCATAATAGAGATAGATTCACACAAACATGTACAAAGGTGTAGACTGTGTCAGATTCATGGAGACCTCATCCATGCACTAGCCCAGGAACTTAATCCTATCACATCACCATTGCCATTTTCCATCTGGGGATTTGACCTAGTGTTCAAAATTACACCTTCTTCAGGAAATGGACACAAATACATCATAGAAGCAATAGAGTACTTCACCAAGTGGGTGGAAGCAATTCCTATCACTTACATAAATGGAAAGCAAATAGCAATGTTCATACTTAACCACATTATCTGTCGATATAGGATCCCTCAAACTATCCTAATAGATCATGGTACACCTTTCCAGAACAAGGATGTTGAAGAGCTATGTGAATAGTTCTATATCAAGAAAGGGTTCTCCTCATTTTATTACCCTTAATGGAATGGCCAAGCCAAAGCTACAAACAAGACAAATATTGAAAATCTTGAAGAAAATAGTGAACAAATCAGGGCGAGACTGGAATTTATAGCTTAGTCCCACATTATGGGCATACATAACTAGTGTGAGAACACCTACAGGAGCCACTCCTTTCTCCCTAGTCTATGGATTAGAGGCAGTATTACCCCTCAAGGTGGAAATCCCATCCCTAAGGATATTATTGAAGAACCTGGTTTCCGATGAAGACTATAGAGTAGCAAGGCTTAGTGAACTGGAGCTACTAGATGAAAGAAGACAACATGCCTTCAACTACTTACAAGGCTATCAAAATGACCTTAAAAGGAACTATCATAAGAAGGTGAAGCCATGAATATTTGAGGTAGGAGACCTTGTCCTCATGGAAAATTAGAAGAATCAAGCAGAGCGAGTCAAACTCAGAAAGTTTGAGCCTAACTGGCTAGGAGCATTTGTCATTGTCAACTCTACCCAGAGTGGGGCATTCATACTAGTGACACCAAAAGGAGATCAGCTCCCTGGATACATCAACAACATGCATCTCAAGAGGTTCTACCCTTGAGGTCTCTATGGTTAAGGAACCTATCTACATATCCAGAAAATACCAAAAATAAAAAAATACAAAATGTTACCTTGGTGAAAACCTGGCAATCAGGCGCCTTGGTGACAACAAAAAAAATTAAAAAAAACAAAAAAGTAAAGAGAAACAAAATCGCTCTCTCAATGAAAACTTGGCAATTAGGCACTATTGAGTAGGTACCTTGGTGAAAACCTGGCAAACAGGCACCAAGTGTTCAAATCCAGCTTCACCATCAATGAACTCCAAAAGCTTGAGCACATTTCAAATGCAAGACTGACTACCCAAGCTATTTCCAGAAGCGCACTCCCCTCTAAGAAACAAGAACTTACCCATGGTTAATAATGGTCCACCATACTAGGGGGAAATTCTAAATATCCTAAAAAAATCCAAAAAATCAGAAAACTCATCAAAAATCCTAAAAAGATAAAAAATCAAGATAAAATCAATCTTCATAAAAAATGTTCAAAAAATTGCAAAATCCCAAGCAATAAAGCCAACTCAATTATCAAGAGAGAAAAGGGCGATCACACCCAGTCAATCAATCTCCCAATCATGAGCTTTACGAATCAGCATTGGGCTTATCTCACACAGCTTTATCAATCTATCAAATCAATTAGCAAGCAACTGGCGACCAAGCCAATCTATCAATTGTCACAATCATGAGCTTTGTGAACCAGCATGGGGCCCATCTGACATAGCTTGATAAGCTACCAACATGATCACAATCAATCAATCAATCATATCCATCGTCTTACATAGAGATGGATATGCTCAAACCAGACAGGTTAGTCTTATATGAGTAATCTATTACTAAAACCAGACACACACAAGAAATCATTCCAATCAAGCCTATCCAAAGAGTCGAGCCAATCAAGAGAATCCAACTGCATCAAGGAACCATCCAAAAATTTTGACTAGGCCAGTCAAGTCAGTCAGATGTTAGTCTATATTTCATGGTTATGTTCTTACGCTACTCCAAGATCCACCATGTGAGGAGAGTAGCTATGATAGATCATGACTTATTTTCTTTGATTACTGTCTATTGAATGTTCACTTCAATTTCAGGGCCATGATGATTTAGGATAAATGCGTGAGGCACTGTCACTTATATGGCAGCTATGCAGTTCCACGATCTGAGCTTAACCCTAAGAAATAATTGGACATTCCTTCTCTTTTATTTTTCTTGTTTGGTTTATAGAATCAAGAGCTCGTAGCACTATTCAGATGGACTCTGAGTGCTTTGGAGTTCTATCTTGGTTTCTATGATCTTTCCCTTTATGTTTCAAACAAGAGCTCATGATGCTATCCAAATGGACTCTAGGGGCGTAGGAGTTCTATCTTATTTTCTTGGCTTTCCCTTTCAGAAATCAAGAGCTCGCGGTGTTACCCAGATGGACTCTGGGTGCATAGGAGTTCTATCTTGGTTTCTTTTCTTTAGTTAATTCAGAGGACAAAGCGGTATCCAGATGGTCAATATCTGGGTGCTTTTGGCTCTCTTTCTTTTCAAACAGGGAACATAGTTGAACCTAGATGGTCGATATTTGGGTGCACTAGGTTCTCTTTCTATTTAATCTCTCTACTCCTTTTGCTATCAAGAGGTCATGGCGGTATCTAGGTGGTATGTGATCTGGATCATTCGACGCTCTTCAGAATTTCAAAAAATATAAAAAAAGATGCAATGATGACAAATATTGGAAATAGGGGAAGCGTCTTGGGACACTCATCCTTTCTATCTAATCATATCTATCAAAAAATGCAAAAAAAAAGAAAATCCTTTCTACCATTCCATTATATTAAATCAATCTTAGAGCACATCTATCCAAACTAACTTCTTTCTAATTAACACATGTATTACTCAGATATTTTGTGCATAATAGATTGCATTCATTCCATTTAAGTGCATCGAAAAAGAAAAAAAAATACATAGTAGTCGCATACATGATAAATCATAAAATCAGATGCATCCATAAGCATCTCATATAAACATGCATTTCATTTCCACCATCCTGTATATACATGTCAGTATCATATGAAAAGTAAATCATCCATATACGAGTTTTCATAATAGAATCATATTGCATATACATCTCATCATCTAAACCACCAAATCATGTAGAATCATACATATAGAAAGTAAAGTAATGTAGGTCATATCAAAAACACTAGCTGTGTCTTATATAAATCAAACTATCTGAGTATAATGAATGGTCGCAAGTGTAAAAAAAAGAAGGTAATCAACATATATATCAATAAATATCAGTGTGTCGGGATACAAAAATGGATACTACTTAGAGTATATAAAATGACATCACTACAAAAATGGTACATGACACATAAATAGGGTCAACATGAGCTACCCCCACCCTCACCAAGAGGTGGACGAGGGGGTGGCATATCAGAAGCTGGTCTCTGGGATGAACTAGGAGCTCCAATACCACTGCTCTGTGATCTTTGAGCTCTGCTCGATCTCTAGGATGCTGTATAACTAGGCACCCTCTGCTCTACAGGAACTGCGCCCTCATAGTGATGCCTCCAATACTCGATCTCTCTCTGAGCATCACACCCAAATCTATAGTACCTATCAAGAACATCCTAGTGTGAGGCATCCTATACACTATCAATAAAAGAACAAACCTCAGCTTGAGCCTGTCACTCTCTAGACTCAGCCGCTGTAACTTGGGCCTCCAAAGCAGTGGCATGTGCATCAGATGAAGCAAGCCTGGCCTAAAGATCATGTACCTACTGGGTGAGAAGCTCCAAACTCTGAAGGATCATCCTCCATACCACCCATAGCTACATCCATGTATCCCTCCTTAGCCTTGTCCCCAAATCCACCACCATCCCTATCTGAGCTCTCGCCTGTACTGTTGCCAGTGTTGCGACTATCAGTCGAAGAACCAGTCTCTACGATCTCCTCATCTAGAGACTCCATGTCGATGTCACCAATCTCAATATCCACATCCTCAATAACTACCATGTCCTCCTCTCTAGGAGCCAAAACAACACCTGTCCGTCGGAAAACTATCTGCACCAACTAGGGTTCCTCCTCCTCCATAGCCTCCTCATCCTCTAGAATGGTGCTCAAACCAACTCTTAGAGCACTAGTATGACCACCACTCTAGCCACCTCTGGTCCTCACTCCACCACTAGCACCCCTAGGACCAGGATCATCTCCCCTCCACCATCCTCCATCTCTCCCCCCATCCCTACCTCCATCATGAACTCCAAGTCTACCTCCACCTCGACCACTGTCCCTCCCTCCATGCCGACCTCCCCTCCCTCACCATACCCATTGGGCCCTCCTCATAATGGTCCAGGAAATAGGATGAGAGACATCTGTCAATGTCACTGGCTGTGCCTGCACCCAATGAGAATCATACTGTGAGGTTGTGCCTGCAAAAGGTCAAATTCAAGTATCAGCACCACAACAAAGCAAGACAAGGGTATAACAGAGCAGATGACCAAGTACAGAAAGCAGTTAGGAAATTATATCAATGATAAGAAAACAAGACAAACCTGCATCTACAGTAGCTAAACACCATGTCCATGCAAAAGGGAAGTAAACCTACAAACTCAGTCTAGGTAGCATCAAGTGATACTACACCACCCGAGATAGTAGAGTCCCTCGACCTCTGAGAAAAGTATGCATAAGAATCAAACACGTCCTACCACTCTCCAAATTGATGCAACACCCTATCGGTGTTGTGAAAGTCAATCATATGAATATGCTCAGTAATGCATCCAATCAGGTATCTCCACTGGTGACAAAAAGGAAGATGGACATCCTCTCCATCCCAGGTAAGAAAATCTCTATAGGGCCTCCAAATAAAGTAAGGAATCATATCCAACTGCTACTGCCAGTATGCCAAATGACCCATATGAGTCTGAACAATAGATTCATCATACATATAAACATATGGCCTATCAACAGGAAGAGCATGTGTACCAATAAGATAACACATGACAATATGCTCCCATGCCCATATCTGCAAGAGGGTCACACCATAACCGAGCGACTTACCATTAAGGTAAGCTACATAGAACATATGAAAGTGCATGTGAGCCAACATGCAAGGCCCCCAAGTATAAATAGTATGGTCTCTGACCATACTCTACAAAACGGTACCAAAACTAATAGAAAATCCACGTTATTGACGGCCAGGGCATAAAATGCCACAAATTAGACCACCTAGTAAGGTGTACAATCTATCGAGGCCCAAACCAAATCTAGACCATGGTATATCATACACACTAGATAACCCAAGCTGATATATGGGCAATCCAGATAGCTCAGTCAAGGAAACAATCCCAGAACGGGTGGAATACTCCACAAGCGCACCCTGGATAGGAAGCTGGAGGATGTGGTATATGTCTTCCAATGTGAAAGTACACTCACCAATGGGTAACCAGAAAGTGCATGTCTCAGAATGCCACCATTCTATAAGAGTGGAGATCAAACCCCTATTGGTCATGATCTCAGGCATATAGCAAATCCAGTACAATCCTAGGTCTCTAAGCACTGACCTCTCATCCTCAGAGAGCTGAAATATGTAAACAAGACCCGCTGGCCTCAACTCTTGACAACGCACAATCTGCCCAGTGAATTGCACATAGAAATAAATTAGAAAAATATCAGTTTTAGTCATTAAGGGAAGTAACAGAAGCAAGAAAAAGTAGATATGATATAATGAAATCAAGCAAATAATGCTAAAAAAGTGATTGCGGTAATAAAACCCTACAACTACGGTACTTTTATGCGTTTGCAAAACAAAACATGCAAATGCAGCACAAAAACATCAGTTGAGGCATGTAACATAGTCAAGTGCAGTACACTTATCAATTGCAGTTTCTAACTAGCAATTGCGGCATTTAAACCACAATTGCAGCAAAACCGCAGTCGATTGCGACATAGCTTGCAAATTTTCAAAAAAGTACAAATTTTGAAAGCAATAAATAAAGGCATTAATGAAATGCAAAGCGATAAAACTCACCAGATGTCCTACGCCAACTGGTCTTTGATAGGTCCGAACTCAGTCTGAAATGTGTGTCAAACCAGGAAGGCCCGCCATCACAAGAAAACAGGAGAAAAAAAGACAGAAAATTGAAGGCTTACTCACCAAGAAATCAAGAGCTCCAAGATCGCAATGTGACAAATGAATGGCCCTCTTGGCTACTTATAGGGATTTTCAAAAACCCTACTTTCTCAAAATGGTCAAAAATTTCTTCTCAGTCCCCAGAAACTTCAACGGTCAATAACAGGGGCATAATTAAACATTTTTCAAATCAGTCAGCTACCCAGATTCAGAAATTGCGGTTTCAACAAATTAACGCTCATGTCGTGATTTTTCACTCAAATTTTTTGAGGGGGCATAAATACACCAACTATCGCTGGGGTAGAATCAAAATTAGAGAATCTTTGACACACTGCGACAAGTCACATCGCATCAAAGAGGGGCAAATGTAGACATCCAAAAATGGACAGGTTTGCGACTTTACATTAAAAACACTAATTTTCATCTATTAATTAATAGTTTTTAATCATTATTTAATCATCTATTTTCCTCTAAATTCATTTCCCAAATCATCTAATCAAATTCTCAAAATTAATTAAATAATTAATTTTATTTAATTAATTAACCTTAATTGATTAATTACCATTAATTAATTAATTAAACTCAATTTCCTATAGTTTAAATTCAAATATTTAAACTTACTAATTAAAT